>JAGFNQ010008965.1:0-39196 GCA_024364735.1 Boesenbergia rotunda | reverse complement strand
TCACGATTAGTTCTTTGCCTAAGAACCAAAGGAAGCTCTCACAATAGAGAAAACTCTGATTTCATTCAACTTAACATGCCTTGGTCATACAAGAGTTCTCCTATATATAGACTTAGTGGAGGTTGAAACATTAACCTCTACCACATTTCCCACTAAGCACTAATTATGCACCATTATCATGCATGCATGCATGCATGATGTTTATTTCCCACAATTTCCCTAAATACTAGCTTAGGAACTCCCAAAAGCATTAAAAACCCACCAAAAGACATCAAGAAAGACTTCAGAAAATTCCCCCAAAAATACCCACGAAAATTGGACACTTGTAGCCCTTGAATGCATCTTGGATCATGTGGTTTTGGGCCTTCAAGTTTTGTCTTCATGTGGGCTCAATTTCACTTTCAATTTGAAGGAATGTGATCCATTTAGTTGTTGCCTCCATTGTGCATTGATCCTTCTTCTCCTTGAGCTCCATTAATTAAGCCTTCCAAAGCTTGCTTCATTCTCTTAGTCTTGGATCTTGTCATGGGTCCTCCAATTTCCTTTCAATGCCTCTTCCTCTATGGCTTTGTCTTGTAAGCTTGTATCCCCTCCTTGGTCCACATCATTCCCTCCTTCTTTAGGTGAATTCGTCCTCCGAATTTAGATCTTCATCACCTACATCAAAAGGACGCAAATCAGCCACATTAAATGTTACACTAACACCATACTCACCGGGCAAGTCAATTTTGTAAGCATTGTCATTAATTCTTTCCAACACTTGGAATGGTCCATCTCCTCTTGGTTGAAGCTTTGATTTCCTTTGGGCAGGAAACCTTTCCTTTCTCAATATGAACCCACACCCAATCACCGGGTTCAAGGATAACTCTTTTTCTCCCTTTATTGGCTCTCTTCGCATATTGCTCCATTTTTCTTCTCAATTTGAGCTTTTAAACTTGCTCATGAAGCTTTTTTCACATATTCTGCCTTTGCTTGACCATCCTTGTGAACTAAAGAAGAAGTGTTAGGTAAAGGAAGCAAATCAAGAGGTGTTAGCGGATTGAACCCATAAACAATCTCAAAAGGGGAAAATTGAGTAGTAGAATGGACAGCCCTATTATAAGCAAATTCAACATGAGGTAAACATTCTTCCCAAACTTAATGTTCTTCTTAATAATTGTTCTAAGAAGAGTAGAAAGAGTCCTATTTACCACCTCAGTTTGGCCGTCAGTTGAGGGTGACATGTAGTGGAGAAAAGAAGCTTTGTTCCTAGTTTGTTCCATAAGGTCCTCCAAAAATGACTTAAGAATTTGGTGTCACGATCTGAAACAATGCTCCTAGGCATGCCATGAAGTCTTACAACCTCTTTGAAAAACAAATCTGCCACATGAGTTGCATCATCCACTTTGTGGCAAGGTATGAAGTGTGCCATCTTAGAAAATCTATCAACTACCACAAAAATGGAGTCCTTAACCTTTTTGAGTGCGTGGTAGCCCTACAACAAAATCCATAGACAAGTCAATCCAAGGGGAATCAGGAATAGGCAAAGGAGTGTAAAGTCCATGAGGTGATACCTTAGATTTTGCTTTTCTGCACACAATGCACTTTTCACAAAATTTTTGCACATCATGCCTTAAGTGTGGCCAATGAAAATGTTCATGCAACATTTCTAAGGTCTTTTGAACCCCAAAGTGTCCCATTAGACCCCCCTCATGTGCTTCCCTAACTAGCAATTCACGCATGGATCCTCTAGGCACACAAAGTCTATTGTTCTTAAACAAGTAATTATCATGCCTAACAAACCCATTTTGTGATTTCCTTTCACACGCAGCATATAATTCAGAGAAGTCACTATCATGTTCATACAACTCTTTGATATGTTCAAAGCCAAGTAATTTAGTTTCAAGTGTAACAAGCAAATTATACCTTCGTGAAAGTGCATCTGCTACAACATTTACCTTTCCTTGCTTATGCTTAATCACATACGGAAATTGTTCAAGAAATTCAACCCATTTGGCATGCCTTTTGTTGAGCTTCCCCTGCCCTTTCAAATACTTCAAAGATTCATGATCACTATGAATAACAAATTCTTTAGGCAAAAGATAGTGCTGCCATGTTTGCAAAGCTCTAACAAGTGCATACAATTCTATATCATAAGTGGAATAGTTGAGAGTGGCGCCACCTATCTTCTCACTAAAATATGCAATGGGATGTCCATTTTGAAGTAAAACAGCCCTAATACCCACATGAGATGCATCACATTCAATTTCAAATGATTTGGAAAAATCAGGCAAAGCAAGAATGGGTGCATGTGTGAGTTTGTCCTTAAGTGCTTGAAATGCATTTTCTTGATTCTCTCCCCACTTAAAACTCATATTTTTCTTGACAATTTCATTTAGGGGTGCTGCCAGTGTGCTAAAATCCTTCACAAACCTTCTATAGAAACTTGCCAACCCATGGAAGCTCCTAACCTCACTCACAGTTTTGGGGGTTGGCCAATCTCTAATGGCCTTAACCTTCTCTTCATCAACCTGCACTCCTTTAGAACTTATGACAAATCCAAGAAAAACCACATGATCAGTGCAAAAGGAATACTTTTCTAAGTTAGCATACAGTCTCTCCTTTCTAAGGACATGCAAGACAGATTTGAGATGTGCTACATGCTCAACCAAACTCTTGGAATATACCAAAATATCATCAAAGTATACTACCACAAATTTTCCTAGGAATTCTCGTAAAACATGGTTCATAAGCCTCATAAAAGTGCTTGGCGCATTAGTTAACCCAAAAGGCATTACCAACCATTCATACAATCCATATTTAGTTTTTGAAAGCAGTTTTCCATTCATCCCCTTCCCTTATCCTAATTTGATGGTACCCACTTTTCAAATCAATCTTAGTAAAGAAGCAAGCACCATGCAATTCATCAAGTAAATCATCAAGTCTAGGGATAGGATGTCGATACCGAATTGTGATGTTGTTGATAGCTCTACAGTCCGTGCACATCCTCCATGATCCATCCTTTTTAGGTACCAAAATTACTGGTAAGCACAAGGACTTAAGCTCTCTCTCACCCATCCTTTTTGTAATAACTCCTCCACTTGATTCTGTATCTCCTTTGTTTCTTGAGGGTTGCTCCTATAGGCAGGCCTATTGGGAAGAGAAGCACCAGGAATAAGGTCCATTTGGTGTTCTATTCCCCTCATTGGTGGCAAACCGTGAGGTACTTCCTGGGGAAACACATCCTCAAAGTCCTGCAAAATAGCAACAACATCACTGGGCAAGGAGTTAGTATTAGTTTCCAAGCAAGTTCCCTTGCACAAAAGAAGAAATATAGGTTGCCTTGTCAAATAAGCTCTCTTCACCTCACTTCCTCTTGCAAACAAATTTTCTATTCTTCTCTCTTTCTTTTCCTCGTTCTCTCTTTTCTTTTCCTCATTCTCTCTTTTCTTTTCTTTCCTCATTCTCTCTTTCTTTTCCTCATTCTCTCTTTTCTTTTCCTCATTCTCTCCTTTCTTTTTCTTAAGCTCTCGCTCTTCTTTTTCTCTTTTCTCTCGCATTTTTTTTTGATCCGCACAAACCTCCCTAGGTGATAATGGTACAAGTGTGACTTTGTGGGAATTGTGAAGAAATGAGAACTTGTTGGAGAATCCATCATGGTGAGCTCGCCTATCAAACTGCCAAGGTCTTCCAAGAAGAATGTGGCTTGCCTCCATAGGTACAATATCACATAGAACTTGATCTTCATATTTTCCAATGGAGAAATTAATCATCACTTGTTGATTCACCACCAATTCACCACTATTACTTAGCCATTGGAGTTTATATGGTCTTGCATGCGGTGTAGTCTTGAGGTTGAGTTTGGTAACCAACCTAGTGCTTGCCACATTGGTGCAACTTCCACCATCAATGATCATAGAGCATGTTTTACCTTGAATAAGGCAACGAGTATGAAAAATATTCTCTCTTTGGTCCTCCTCATGCTCCTTGGCTTGACTTCCTAATAACCTTCTAACCACCAAGAGATCGCCATCTTGCGCATAGGCTGCTCCATCATGTTCCTCATCGCTTGAAGAAGAAGAATGAGAAGAAGTTTCTTCACTAGAGATGCTCCCATTATCCCTAACCACCATAGTCTTCTTATTCGGGCATTCGGATGCGATATGTCCTTTTCCCAAACACTTGAAGCACTTGATATCCCTGCTCTTAGAAGTAGAAGAAGTAGTAGTAGGAAAAGGCTTCTTAACGCTTGTTACCTCCTTTGAATTAGAAGAGGAACCCTCCTTCTTTGGCTTGTCCTTCCAATTTGAAGAGTAGTTTGAAGAAGATGGTCTTTTCATAACGCCCTTTCTCTTTAATTGTTGCTCCACTTTCATTGCTTGATGAACTAAGTCTTCAATCTCCACATAATGTTGTAGCTCTACAATGTCTCCAATATCTCGGTTTAGGCCATGGAGAAATCGAGCCATAGTTGCTTCTCTTTCCTCCTCAATATTGGCCCTAATCAAAGCCACCTCCATCTCCTTGTAATACTCATCCACACTCCTACTTCCTTGGATGAGTATTTGCAATTTGTTGTGCAACTCCCTATGGTAGTGGGAAGGCACAAATCTCCTTCTCATCAAAGTCTTCATTTCACCCCACGTGTTGATAGGGTGCTCTCCATACCTTCTTCTCTCCTTTTGCATTTAATCCCACCAAATTAAAGCATAATCGGTGAACTCAAGGGCAGCCACCTTCACTTTCTTTGCATCAGGGTAATTGTGGCATGAGAAGATTTGCTCTATTTTCATTTCCCACTCAAGATATGTGTCGGGGTCATTCCTCCCTTGGAAGGAAGGTACCTTGACTTTCACCCCTCTTAGATCGTCTTCATGTTGATGGTTTCTACCTCCTCTTTCGTGTCTTCGTCCCCCTTCACGCCTCCTTCTTTCTCTTGGAGAACTATAGAATAGGTCACTTCCCGGATGAGATTCTTCATGATTAGAATTTCCCCCATGGTTGGAAACTCTTCCTCCTTCAAGTCGGTCCATCCTTTCATGTAAGCCTTCAAGTTGTCTTTGAAGCATTCTCTCAAAGTGTTGAGTAAGCGCCTCCATTTGAAGCCTATTAGGATCTTGCCTAGGGGAGTTTTCCCCACTCATGCTTGCAACAAAAAAAGATGACAAGGAAAATTACACAAGAAATGTTAGAAAGACCTCACCACTCGCCTCACGTGGTTGCACTCAAATTTATCCACTCAGCTTCCTTTATAAGCCCTTAAGAAAAGAACCTTATCAACGATTTTCTCAAGACAACAAGTAGACAATCAAGTGAGCAAGAAACCAACAAGAGAATATGAGTAGAACAAGAGAAATAAACGGTTAGAACAAGAAATTCAGCAACGATCAAGAGCAATGAGAGAAATATTGGGTCCTTTCAATTCGCCGATCTTCCTTCTTTTTTTTTTTTGTTTTTTTTTTCAAATTTCCTTTTTGTCCTTTTTTTTTTTTTCTTCAGTCAAAAAAAAACACAATGACTCAAGTAACACCTTTTTTTTTTCAACTCTTTTTTTTTTTTTTTTTTTGAGTTTAGGACCCAAATAGAGAAGCGATAAATAGAGTTGGAGAATGAAAACACCAATGGAATACTATGGATGAGAGATTAACAAAGATGAACAAGAACACAAATGAAGAAGAACAAAACGCAAACCTGAAAATCAAGGAGCCAAGGCTCTGATACCAAATGATAAGCACCTTGGAATGGATCGCCTTGAAATTCAGATGTAGGGAAGGATATTGACGCCACACTCAAGAAAGATGAGAGGGTGAGTGATAAGTCATGGGGGTTTCGATCGCCACAAGTTGCCTTGATAAGATCACGATTAGTTCTTTGCCTAAGAACCAAAGGAAGCTCTCACAATAGAGAAAACTCTGATTTCATTCAAACTTAACATGCCTTGGTCATACAAGAGTTCTCCTATATATAGACTTAGTGGAGGTTGAAACATTAACCTCTACCACATTTCCCACTAAGCACTAATTATGCACCATTATCATGCATGCATGCATGATGTTTATTTCCCACAATTCCCTAATACTAGCTTAGGAACTCCCAAAAGCATTAAAAACCCACCAAAAGACATCAAGAAAGACTTCAGAAAATTCCCCCAAAAATACCCACGAAAATTGGACACTTGTAGCCCTTGAATGCATCTTGGATCATGTGGTTTTGGGCCTTCAAGTTTTGTCTTCATGTGGGCTCAATTTCACTTTCAATTTGAAGGAATGTGATCCATTTAGTTATTGCCTCCATTGTGCATTGATCCTTCTTCTCCTTGAGCTCCATTATTAAGCCTTCCAAAGCTTGCTTCATTCTCTTAGTCTTGGATCTTGTCATGGGTCCTCCAATTCCTTTCAATGCCTCTTCCTCTATGGCTTTGTCTTGTAAGCTTGTATCCCCTCCTTGGTCCACATCACCTTCATGGCATATAGCCAGCCCAACCCTTAATGGTTGGCAACTTTCCACAGACTAAATAGGATATCCGAAGAATCACATAAAATAATATGGGATTAGAAATGTTTATATGCATGCTAATTTTTCCATCAGAAAAAAAGAATCTGATAGTTGTGGCTTTGCTAATACTAAAATATACGTTCTACTATGCGGGCATTTCAATCATTTGACACTAATAGAGAAAAAAAATACTGTAAAGTCAAAACTAACAAATAGCAAGAATAAGGAGCAAAGTACTTTTAGAAAAAACAGGTACTTATACCGACTGAATGACAAATAGAAAAAAACTAATAGATCAGTCAATGGATATCAATTTATACCTGGTTGTAGTCAGACCTAATTGGCTCTAGCTCTGCAGTTGGAGGTGCTGCTTCAACCTCTGCCAAAGAAGCATAGTGAAGATGTATGGAAGCCCAACGTAGAAAAGACCGGAGATCCTGCTTGCTTACACTCCCAATGGGATTTATGTCTGCAGAACTGCAATCATACTACAAAAAGATTGCAAGTATTAATCATACTATTCTTCAATAAAAAATCATGAGCTCAACAAGCCCAATTAGCAAATTAGAGGAGAAGCAAATAAGAGAGTGTTTGGGAGAACTTTTGCTTCTTGAAAAGTGATTCATGTAGAGATTATCTTGAAGTCAGTGAGAAGCTAAAGCATGGAGTGTTTGGAAATAGAAGCTAAAAGCTGATACAAGGTAAAGTTTGAATGTTTGGTGAATAATTGCTTCCAAGCTTAATTTTTAGTTAAATGACAACAATATCCTTAAACTATATAAATTATTTTTTTTAATTATCTAAATATAATTTTGATACACCATCAATAATGTTTTATATATTTATTATTATATTTTGAATATTATATCAAAATTAATTTTTTTAATAATATATATGTTTAAAAAATATATAATTAATAAAAATATAAATATAAAAAAATAATTAAATTTATATAAATTTATAACAAAAAATTATGAATATATAAATTATATGAAAATATAAAATTTTATTTAAAAGTATGGTGGCAATTATGTAAAATGATAAATTATTAAGGGTATAAATGTCTACTTTTAATTCTAGACCATAAGCAAAAAAGCAGAAGCAGAAAAAAACATCAAATTCTTGCTTCCAGCTTTTGGCTAAAAGTTATAGAAGTTAAAGCAGAATCTGGTATTCACAAACACTCAAAAGTGCTTCTATATAGCTAGAATCTAAAAAGCAGTTAGCAGAAGCTCTCCCAAACACTCCCTAAGTCCCACAGGAAATTCGTGATATCTCAAACTCCTGACATGTGAACAAACCCAAATAGCTAGAGTATATGACTCTTTTCACATTAGGAAAATTTGTTGAATATTGATCATGTTGCATTAAATTTTCATAAAATTTACAACTTAGGGTCCTCCAGATTTTGAACTTATTTCAACTTTTAGTATGGACTCTCATGGTTCTTTAATACTTAAGTTGTCTTCCACCAAGTTTACTGAGACAAGAACAGGTTGCCTTTAACAAGAAAAGCTTTTTACCTTGGTCAAATAGCCACGTAATCCTTCATCCACATTTGAGCTGCCTAATACAAGAAAAAACCCAGGTTTACTATGAACCCATGGCATAAGAGAAGCTAGCATAAATGCAAGCACCATTCTAACTCGAGCTTGAATATTTTGCAGCGCTAGGTTCTCTGTATTAGATCCTCCATCAACCTACACACCAAAAAAGTACAAAGCTTGTAATCCATGAGAATTCCAAGTTCTCTGAAGTAAATAGTACATCATAAGAGTCAGTTGCATGCAGATTACTCCAATTTGACAATGCTAAACAAAACAATAATGTAAATAAGTGAATAATTGGAGAACTAACTTCATAACAATTACCTTGTAACGAGGGCACTTCCCTGTCAGAGTTTGGAACAAAGAGAGTAATGCAGAAATAACACCATCGATATCTACATTTAGATGCCAAGAGCCAATCTCATCTGCCAGCATCTTAGCACGAATCCTGGTTACTTCAGAACTGCAAAATAGTTCAAAACAAAATTCCAGCAGCTACAATAAGTCACAAAATCAAAAGATAAGCTCATCCTCAGAAAATCAAAACTGAAAGTAGAAGTTCATGCTGACAGTTATCCAACTTGAGAAATTAAAGGCAAGACTAGGAACCAATAGTACAATTATGTATCAGCAAAAAAATCAGAATTCTTTGCACTAAATTAGAGGGTTTGTGATTTTTGTAAGAGTACCTGTTTTCAGATCCCATATAAACAGTGTAAAATATCCTCTTTGCAAACTCTTTGCTGTCCGTTGGAATCTCACCATTCTTATAAAGGCCAATTCTTAATGCATCAGCTTTTACCTGTTCATCTCCATCCTCTTGAATATCTGCAAAATTTGGGTTATCCAGTAACCAAAATTCTGAATAGTATTGAGCAAGGATGCAGATAAGCTTCTCAAACTTGCCAATTCTCTTGCATGCCAGGAAATTAGACATTTTGAGAAAACACATGTTTGGGAGAGAAGTTACAACAACACTCAACATTGTCTTGCTCGTGAAATAGAAGGTAGATAGACAATCAAATCAATCTCCTGATTGGTTGATGCAACCTAGAAGCCACAAGCGATATCAATTCAAGAAATGACACTTTAAACTCCAGAGTTTTGCCAATCTTACTTTTCCTATCTGGTACTCCCCAGAGCAAGCCAATCCAATCTTTGACAGAGCTCATCATGCTGGAATAAGTCATATTCTAATATTGGTTGGCATGAATGGCATCAGCAATATCTAGAACACTAGGCTTCAATGGCTTTGTTCATTTGAAAGGAGGGGCAGGAGAGGGGGAAAAAAGCTTTTGACAAGGCCCATATACAGAAGATCACTATATAATTCACATCATACGCTCATACAGATGAAGTACTTAAATTTGTTTTTTTTCCTATTGTTTACTACATAGAGTTTGACAATCTTTTCTTCTCTTTTAGTTTCTCTCCATTTGTATGTACTTTTGGATGAAAAGAAGATACCATATATCCCTTCGCTATAACTTCCCTCATACTTCCAATTGAACGGAGGAAAAGAACTTAACTAGTTTCCATATTTCCATTTTCCCTATAGTGTAAACATGTTATACATGTTGAAACACTCCAAAGCTAACAGCTGTGTCAACAACCTGCTTGTCCTATTGTCATACTAAAGACCATTAGAAAACTATTAAGAACGATATAATTCAAACAACCTGGGAAGATGTAAAATCATGATCTAGCAAAGGTGTTGTATGTTGCAAATGAGTCTGACTAAAAGTTCAACAAATTGCAACATTTAAAGAAACAGTTAATCAGCTCCTAATAAGATGCTTCAGACCAACACTTTGGTAAATTGTAAACAGATTGATAGATGGGAAATTACTTTTAGTCATGACTAAGTGAAATTATACGTTTGGTGGTGACAGCGATGCTCATTGATGGCCAGGTGGACCAGTTTCTTTCGAGGGAGATATTGAAAAACATATTGAACTGGCGGTTCTATGAGATGCTCAATGGTTGGAGCACAAACTTGTTCCCAGAGGTGGCCATGTACTTGAGGGCATCTTCCCTCTTGAGGGTGGAGAGGTCGTAAGAATCTTACAAAAATGACAATACCCCACTTCTGGAGAAGGGAAATGGAGGGCAAAATATCAATATCGTCATGAACAACAAAGTTCCATCACGGGCATGAGAGAATGTCGGCTAGACCAAATGAATGATGCTTGGGCAAACATTTGGTCAGTAATTGATTGAGAGGCTGACCTGGCTGATTGAACTCAGAGGTTAAACTGTGCGCTCCTATCAAGCGGACAATTCAACTATGTATTAAATTGCAATTGACAGACATGAAAAGACCCGGAATAGCATTAACATGAACATAGAACACACCTTTTACTACAAGCTGGGCCATACAGCCGACAATGGCCGCAACACTTGAACTATCTGCCCCACCAGAAAGAGGAAGTAAGAAACCGGATGCTCCACTTCTTCGTAAGTAATCCCATAACCAGCAACTAGGACCTAAAGCAATCTCCTCCTCTGGACAATGATACCTCACCTGTCAAGACAAACATTTGAAATTTATATATTAAAATAAGGAAATTAATAAACCAACAGGAGTCATATAACTTATTCAAAAAAATACCTGCAGTAAAAATGTACATATTGATAACAAGATTTTGTATGCATACACCTCATTGAGATAGTTCATACTTCAAAACAGCTACCTTCCAAAAGCGTACACAGCCGGTTGCAAGAGTTGTTACCGAATTATAGATATTTTTATTTCTGATATCATTGACAACCAGAAGGTAAAAACAAAATTCCACTGATATATATTAATCTTTCTTCTCTAAATTTCACAACATATTATTGACAGTTATTTCCATTGTTAATTCATGTTTTCCTATCTACTCTGCTGACAAAGAACCTATTGGCCAATACATCACTTCAAACATTAAAGAATATGAATAGAGACTTGTTGAATGAATTTCAAATATTTATTTTGTCTTTGCATATATTTTTTTGTGAATCGAAACACAAAATTGCATTTTTTAATAAATATTTTATTTACTTATTAAGATAGTCACATATTGATTAAACAAATACACAATTTTAATAATTACATTTATAATTATATTGTAAGTCTAAAAATGACTCCTAACTGGTATGGAATGCGATTTAGAAGGGGACGGTAAGAAGTGTTATATCCACAGTTGGATCCAAAATAAGGGGAAAGGAATATCCATAGAATAGCTAAAGCAAGAGAGAAAAAAATACGAGATCTTATCCAAATAAAATACATTAAAGATGAATGCAATTGGGTACTAGTGGATGATGAGGAAATAAAAAAGCGATAGAAATAGTATTTTCATCAACTTTTTAATGAAGATTTAGATGGTCAATTTAACTTAGGTAATTTAAGTAGGTAGAGTATAGAAATTTAAATTTTCATCATGGAATTCAAACTTAGAATAGACTTTCAAATGGGATGCAAAATGGAAAAGTAGTAGGGCTAAATGGTATTCCAATAGAGGGGGTATGGAAATGCTTAGGGAAGCAAGGAAATAAATGACTTACGATGTTGTTCAATTAAATATTAAACAACAATCAAGTCTTATATCACTAGGTGGGGTCACTATAGAGATCCTTTTACGTCATTAGGCTTTATCCCTTACTATATCATCATTTATATTTAAATAAATTTTATTTTATTATTTTTAACCAAGTCTTTTCTTCTTTTTCCTCGTTTGATGTGTATATTTGTCATAGTTTTACATTGTCTTACCAGAACATTTATTAGTAGTCTAAGTACATATGCATATCATCTTAAATGTGTCTCTCAAAGCTTTCCCTCAAAATATCAAGTCAATGGAAGGTAAATACTATAATTCCCTTATATATAAACAAAGGAGACATACAAAATTGTGTGAATTATAAGAGCATTAAGTTAATAAGTCATACCATGAAACTTTGAGAAAGAATAATAGAAAAAAGTCTAGAAAGAGACCACGATGATCAAAAGCAATTTGGATTCGTGCCTTAAAGGTTGACAATAGAAGTTATGCGTCTTCTCAAGCAATTAATTGAAAATTATTGGGAACAGAATCAATACTTATATATAGTATTTAAAACTTATGACAGTCCTAAGAGAAATTATGTAAAGAACAATGTTGTAAAAATCGGGTTAGGCGGGCGCCTAGGCGCCGCCTAGGCGCCAATCGGCCCCCAGCCGCTCCGAATTTGTGCAAATCAGCAATGTTGTGGCGGGGGGCCGCCTAGGCGGCGCCCTAGGCGGGGCCTAGGCGCCCAGGCCATTTTTTTTATTTTTTAAAGAACATTTGATATAAAAAATATAGAAAAGGTGGGATATGTATTGGATAGATATATGCATATTAGTTGTTCTTGGATATTTATTTGATTAAATAGTTGCGTTGAATAGGTAGAGAGTTTTACAATATCAGTTGTTGAAAAATTAAAGGTACACTTAGTTGGCCTGGGGATGTACTTTTTAACGTGAGCATTGGTGCATGGACTGGTGTTCTTCCAAACTACTTGATGAACAACCATCAATTTCACCTTGATATTCATAATGAGCAAGATCATATCAGCAAGCTTATATCTTTGAGGAAGATGTTAAGCATTTTCACACGGTCAGTTTAAACACTTTAAGCTTCTTGTCATTTTGAATTATCTGATTAAGTTCAGAGGAAATATTACTATCATTTTGTTACTAATCCACTATAGTCTATTTTTAATTGGTTGGTATATACCTATTTTATTATATTTTTAGTAGGCGAAATGATAGAAATATCTTAAGCTAAGGGTCCAAAGGAGAAGCATACATTTATTCATAATACCATTAACTGGACTCCTTATAAACAGTAAAAACGCCTAGGCCCCGCCTAGGCCGCCTAGGCGCTAGGCGGTGGTTCTCCGCCCGGCTACCGCCTAGCGATTTTTACAACCTTGGTAAAGAATTATATAGAAAAATGTAAGTGTAACATGTATTGAAATAATTAAGGATATGTACGAGGATATAATGACAAGAGTGAAAACTTGATTAACCAAAACATTTTCTATAAAAATAGGGGTACATCATGCATCAATTCTAAGTCCCTATTTTTTTACATTAATCTTGGATGAACTCATTGGACACATCTTATTGTTTGCGGATTATACTCTTTGGTAGATGAAATACACGAAGAAATAAATGCTAAGCTTGAATCATGGCAGGAAACACCGAACGTGAAAGATTTTAGAATTAGTAGAGTAAAGATAACATATAAAATTTAAGTTTGGCAATATTAGACATAGTAAGGTAGTTGTTAACATAAGAGATGACGAGTTACCTTTAAGGGTGTGTTTGGTTCAAGTTATCATACATAATCTTAGTTATGTGATTACTAAGTAATCACATAACCAAGGTTATGGGAAATGAAACATAACGTGAAGTTGTTTGATTCAATTTAGGTGATCAAATAAAATCTTGTTTGTTTGAAGGTAATAGTATATAACATAATATAATATTTTATCATATTACCCTTTAGTTTAATTTAAGTATGATAATATTCTATGTTTATCTAAATTTAAAATAAGAAAAGTAAAATGATATTATATACATGTTTGCACTCTCGGTAAGTATAAAAAATTATATCAATCGTCGAATCGACGATTATATTTATTTTAATTTTTAAAAATTAAAATATCAATAAATATATAATAATAATATAAAAATAAATAAAATTGGATTAATTTTTACTTTTTTAGAATTTATTTAGATAATTTTATTAAATTTTAAATTAAATTTATTTAATTTTTTTCTATTTAATTTATTAAAGTTTTAATTAAAATATTAAATTAAAAAAAAAACATTCGCCGACCATCGGCGACACCGACGCCGACAACACCGACGACGACGATCGACCGACAACGAGCGTTGACCGACCGACTGGCAAGCACCGACGCAGATTACCGGTCGGTGGCCGGCGGTCGGCCTCGGTGTCGGCTGGCAACACCGACCCCCGGTCACTAGTGATGCCTTGGGAATTTAATAAACAGTGATGATTATTTTTGTCTTAAATATAAATATTGGAGGATAATTTTGGAAAGATAAGTTTCATAACTCCGAAATCAAGTAAAACCTCACTTTTCTAAGGTTTTCTGATTCCGGATTGCATGCCCCTTTTGCTGATGTGTCGAGCATGGATCATTACTTGAGAATCACTAATTATCTAAACCAAACAAAATTTTCGTTGATAATCTTGGATGGATAACCAAGGTTATCATGGATAACCCCCAACCAAACGCACCCTAAGTATTTAGGTTTATTTTTACAAAAGGATGAAGAGGTTGAGAGAGATGTTTTACATATAATACAGACAAAATACTTATAGGGGAGAGCGGCAATGTTCTTTATGATCGTTAAGTATCTCTAAAGTTTAAACGGAAATTTTACAAAATAGCGATTAGACCTACTATGTTATATAGAGTTAAATGTTGAATTATGACTTAAGCACACGAGCAAAAAATAAGAGTCGGAGATATGAGAATGTTAAGGTGAATATGCAAAAATACAAGGAAGGGAGGGATAAGAAATGAAAATATTATAGAGAAATCAAGATTGCACCTATTGAAGGAAACAATGCGTTTAAGATGATACGAACATATAGTAATATGACTAATAAATATTCTAGTTAGACAATGTGAAACTATGATAAATACGCACATTCAAGGAAGAAGAGAAAGGCCAAAGAAGACTTGATTAGCCACGATAAAACAAGATAAAAGTTATTTAAATATAGATGATAATGATATAGTAGGCGTCTAACGGCTTAAGAGGATTCATATAACTGACCTCATCTAATGGGATAAGCCTTGGTTGTCGTTATTGTTGTTGTAACTTGTAAGTGTAAGTTATACACTTGTCATGCAAGTGAGAAATATTATAGATATCAATATAAATATTTAATATTTTAATTCTGACAATCATAAAGCCCAGCATATGCTCTCACACTGCATGTTTTATGCAGTGAGTTGATCACATATTAATATAAATATAATATCTAAATTTTGATTATATATGGTCCCACATATGCCCTCTCACACTGACACTGCATATGTGCTACGCAGTGAGTTGACCAATAACACCTGTATACGTTTTCTTCCGACTAAGTCAAGCTGGTTCATAAGTAGAACAGACATACTACGCTAGAATTTTTGTTAGAGTTAAAAAAAAACCTATAAAAAATCCCAACTAGTACTCAAGTCTGCAGTCGTGCCCAAAGGATTAACATGATGTTAGTCATAATCAAGAGTATTTTGACCAGGTGGCTACATAGTGGTTAATAATTGAAATTTAGCATTGCTGCAACCATTACAAAGTGACTCCCTTTTCCACCCTCAACTCAGAGGAGCAATCCTAGCATGCCAATGTTTTTACTTATCAGAAGTATACGAGAGGATCTTATCAGGAAGACAACAAATAAAAGTTTCACCATTTTGCTAGACTATTCTATATCAAATGATCTGATTAAAGAATATTAGAAGAAAGCCTGATGTCATTAAAAGAAAATAAAACGTGAAGGTGCCTAAAATTTGTTTATCAACAAAATTTTTTAATGTAAAACTACAATTGAAGTATCAATACATACCATTTACAAACAAATTATAGTGTAAAAAAATTAAAAATACAAGGTAACAAAAGACATCTAGTAGTCATGCACTATATTCACCAAACCAGTATTCAATGGAAGAAGATCAAAATACTAAGAAAAAGAAAGAAAGAAAGAAAAATGCAATGATTTGCAAGTGGATTTAAGTCAAGCTGACCTCTATTGGCATACTAGGAACAAATCCTAGATTAAATGAATGACAAAGTCTATATTGCGCCTTAATTGAAGGAACCTCTGCTTGATGACTTGCTTGCTCCATGAAGCTACTTATTGATCCCCGGTAACTAGAAACCTGCTTATGCAAAATGTCAATGAATTTGGAGTACTAATGAATTGATGATTACAAGTGTATCTCTTGTGTAGTATCAAACTCGGTGGATACAGTTATTCTTTCCAAATAACGGAAAACTGAGAAGAACAAAGCTATATCTTTCAGGATAACAGAAAATCTGAGAAGAAAAATGTTATCCAGATTCACTTTTAACATCAAAAAAGAGAAACATATAAAAGAGAACATGCGACACAAGTAATACATATTCACATTAGGTATTCATTTATACGATTATATAATGATACAAAAGTTTATAAGCGCAAAGGCAGGTTTATTTAACATGTATAACAATGTGGAGTGCAACTTTGTATGACAGTATATTCAACTGATTCTTGCAATACTTTGTAATCGTATTTGTTTAGAAATTATTTGAAATAAATAGCATTGATAATCTGATTGATTATCATAATAATTTGTTAGTGGGACCAGAAATTATGTACTTCTCGTATCTGATAGGAACTGTATTTCATCATTTCATCTTAACTTTTACCAACATGCTAAAATTAACAATGTGGAGTGCAACTTGTGATGTCCGTATCTTGACTGATTCTTGAAATACTCTGTAATCTTATTTGTTTAGAAATTATTTGAAAATAGATAGCATTGATAATCTGAAGAATTATCATAATAATTTGTAAGTGGGACCAGAACTTATGTAACTTTCACATTGGATAGGAACTACATTCATCATTTCATCTTAACTTTTACCTACTTCATACTAAAATTTAGGTCAATTACTAAATATATCACATGCTATTCACATTTTAACAATATTTATCATGTAATTTTAATTTTATCAAAACTATCATATACTTTCAAAATTAATAAGAAGTCGATCGTCTATTAATTTTTCATCCGTCAACTTAACTATTATGAGCCCTATTGCTTTATGACAGCTTCTATCTTTAACTTCCCCAGTGGTGGACAACAGCTATGGCTCCTTCCACGCCGTTGTCCAGGGTGAGAGTACTCTGGAATTTCAATTACTAGACAGAATGATGTGATTTCATCAAAACAGCCGAGATGAATTATGATGACTTTGCTCCATTATCCCATTCCTATTTGTTTCTTTATTGCAAAAACATGACCCTAGCAATAAGATAGTCTCAATCATCTTGAACGTTGCCAATCCAGAATTTGTGTTATATTTATATCAACATGTCATTATAACCAAATATTAAATTCTAACATATTGACAAACAATCTCGATATCAAGAACTAACTATAACATGTCATACTTCATTTGTTATTTCAATATATAGTTTATTATAAATACTAGTCCATCTAATTGATATAAAATTTATAATATTATAAATATTTAATCCATTTAATTGATATAAATTTATAAACTGCAACCATATAACTTACTAATACTTATAGATATGATTACAATATCTAGATTTGATAAAAGTCGGACAGGTAAAGAAGTTTCTAATATTAATTTGACTTAATATTAAAAGCATACTTAATAAATCAATATATTGATACTAATCCACTTAAAATTAATATAATTATATATATATATATAACTTAGTTATAATTTATAATTTAATTAATATAATTACTTGCTAATATAAACTTA
Organism: Boesenbergia rotunda; assembly: GCA_024364735.1. Lineage (NCBI taxonomy): Eukaryota > Viridiplantae > Streptophyta > Magnoliopsida > Zingiberales > Zingiberaceae > Boesenbergia > Boesenbergia rotunda. Next base: position 21,622 of record JAGFNQ010008965.1, on the reverse strand, counting down.
TAGGTATAACTTATAATTGATACCTTAATTACCATAAGTTTATAAAAAAAAGTATTAAATTAACCACTACTACTCAATAAGTTAGTGTTAATTAATAAAACTTATTATATAAACTCTATATTATAAGTCATAATGGTATAAGATAAGCTAACATTAACTTACTAATATTGATAATAAGTTATAAACCTAACCTAGACCAACCCTACCACACATAGCTCCCCTTCATTGTGCCATCCATGTTATACATGATCCCTTGTCCTCTCACAACTCTAGAAAAGTCACAACTGCCAATCTTGTGATATTGGGAAAAATAAAAGGACTACCTAGCTGTGTCTCCACCTTCATTTCCTCAACTTCTTGTTGTTCCTCTTTGTTGCTTGCCAAAGTATATATATCTTCCTCTTTGGTGCTGTCATCTTTGTTTAGTTCATACTAGAGAAGATAAGGTTGGTATCACTTGATACTTGTTGATTTCAATCAGCATGGGAGATATTACTACAATTCACTTAATATGTCATTCAACTAATATTTTACTCTACTAGATGGATCACTTACAGAGGGCTATTAATTAGGTCCCCTACTACATCTTTATCACTTTGTTTAGTCCTATATATATGCCTAACTTTTCTCGGAATTGATCATTTGCAAACATACTTTTACTATTGACTCTATTTATCTGAGATTTGAGAACTAAAAAGGTAATTTGTATAGCATATGTCTTAAGGATTATAGCAATTAGCATGGCAATACAGTTAGTTTCTCTACTTAGTAGATTCTTCACTCCTGATTTACAATCGCTTAGGTTAGCCTACAAAATCTACAAACAATGATCTATAGTTTTCCGAGTCTTCAGAGCCTAGAGTGAGAGTCTCATATTCTAGAAATTTAAATAAATAAAATTGGGGAGTATCCGATTTTTTATTCAATAGGAACTTTCCTGCTGAACCAAACATTCTAAGAGTTGTTTTGATGGTGTTATTTTAGTTTTAGGGTTTAATTGGATGTTATATCGTGGTTGGGTGGGAATTGACTTAATCTCAGTTTGGAATTGAGCTCAAATGGATTTCAAATCGAAAATTTATGGTTGACCCCGTGGTGAACTAAGTTGAATAGGTTCCACTAATTGAACTCTTGAATTAGGGTCTTGTGTTATTTAATAGCCATCCACTCTCCCTTATCCACAAGTTGCACGTAACTCCTCCCTCTTCCCTTATTCGATGCCACGCCTTGCCCCCTCCTACTCAAGGGACACTTAAGTTGGTGAGCAAAACCATCCCTTCTTCCTCACCAGCTAAACCTAGTGGAAGTCCCTCTTCTCTTGCTAGTACAAGACCCCAAAGCGCCTGTGTGTTGTCATCACTGCACACCACCACACATAGTCACTGTCAATGTTCTGACAGTTATGGTCTACTCCTTGAATCGTGTCTGTCGTCATTAATCCAGCATACCCCACCAACCATGAATAGCACCTTCCAGCTCTCCCCCTCCCTTTGTATGATCTTGTTTGGCCAACCTTGTCAACGTTGTCGTCGATTGCAGTTGGTTGGTAGTCACCCATTGTTTGTGTAGTTGTTGCTCCACCATGTGCCACCACTTGACCTCTAGCTGGCTGACCTTTCTGTCCTAGCAGATGTCGCTACACACTCCTCTCCTCAAAGTAGTAGCCTCTTCATCCCTTTTCCTTTGGAGAGGAACATAAACTAGCCTTTGATGTGATTTTGGGTTTGTGTGCATTATAATGATTGGAACTTTTATTATTTGTTATTTTTCATCTAGAACCCTCAATTTATTGAGTGCTGATCGCAACAACAGGAGAGTGCACTCATCCAACCATAGTAGCTTACTTCTAGTTATCTGTGGTAAATCAAGGTGTATTTAAGATAGATTCCTTTTTTCCTCGTTCGTCGAATTAAAAGGACTCATAAAAGAGGGGTGTCACACTATATATCCATCTTTATAGGAAGTCCCGATGTTACCTTATTATTTGGCTGAATGTATCGCTCGTAATTCTTGTTGAAGTCAGTTTTGTTGAACACAAGCATCATGTTAGACAAATTCATAACTTTTTGTTAATGTTGATTATTTATATGCAACACATGTTGTGATTGTTGTATTACTGTTGTATCCTAGATGTATCATGCATGCTTATATTTCTTCTTGTTAATTGATGCACTTTAGGCTAGAACATGGTAAACCAAAGGCATAAAATTACAATTGGACAACTTTCTTGCAAATGCAAATTGTTTTAGTGGCTGCTGAATTATATGTAGATGGACCCTTTGTCCCACTAAGATGATGGTGAAACATTAGCAGTTTGTACCGGCTTCTTTCCACCTCAACTATGCTTGACTTGCTAGTGAGAATGATGTGTTGGATGCAGCACGCTCAGGCTACTTCGGTAGTAATGTATGTGTTGGAGGCGCCATAATTATCACAGAAAGGATGCAGGGGTTCACGCCAATTTGATGGGCTAAAATGCACATTGATTGGTAATTTGTAGTTTGCATTTTGTGTAATTGCAGATTGCAGTGGTGTATTTTCTTTTCGGCATTAAGTAGTTATTTAACTTGCAGTTCATTGTACGATATTCACTTTGTTGTTTACATTATTGGCATTCATCATGATGCTTAGACCTGCTCAATTTTCTCTGCTGACTGTTTCTTCCTTGCTACTCTACGGCCACAAGCAGAAACATAGGTTCAGGTAGGTAAGATCTAACCAAATCTAGATGGAAGCTCTGAGGATATTTCACAATGTTTTTTTGAGGATTTCAAACATTTTTGTCATTACCAATTTTTCTCGTTAGCTGTATATACGTTTTGCTAGCGTTTCCTTTCTGCATTTTATTGTTTGTGTTAGCATTTGCTTATCACTAGCAGTATAAAGATTTCCATTTGGTAGCTAGTAAGTTGAATTTCTGTTATTGTTTCATACAATGAAGAATTTTAATAGTAATCTATCCGAAAACCCATGTGGTTGTTGAGTGGCTGGTTGACTTAGCCACATTGTCCATCTCCTACCACATACACAACAAGACTAGAGCCACAACCACTAAGACCTATAGCAGGACAAAAGAGAGAAATCACAGTCATCCCTCAAGGCTCCGTTGCTCTTCCAAAATCTTTCATGGTCCCAAATTCTTCCTCAAACTTTGACCTTCCTATTTCCAAAGAAAGTTAACTGATAAATGTAGCACCTCATATCCTATTTCCCATTACATCTCTCATACTTGTCTCCATAGCATTCTTCTTTTATTTCTACTTTCAACTCTATTATAATTTCCTAGACAACTTGAGAAGTTCATCTGATCCAAGGTGGGGCTAGACTAAGATGACCCGACAGCCTTGCATTCTAACAATACTTGGCAATTAGCATCAAGAATGCCTTTCTTGACACCACTGAAGGTATTTCAAATTAGTTAAAATCTAAGTTGGCAACCTAAGGGAATCTATGATATTGATTATCTTGACACTTTTTTCTCCTATAACAAAGATTGACAACAATGTTCCAATAGTTAATCTGCTATAAAGGAATACAATAATATTTACTGGAAAGAATGACTTACAGCATCTAGATCAACAATGGCAGTTGAAACTTCAACATCTTTCAAGGAAAATTGAGACCCTTGAGCAACAATGTCACCGTTTATAGCAATACAAGAACATCCATCTGTTAGAAGAAGAAGCTAAATGAAAAAAGAGGATTGAGTGTAATTCTCTGTTGTAGAGCAAAAAGTTCCACACCAAAAAAACCAAGAACAAAATCAAATTGCAAGAAAACATTGATCAAATCAAACTACGATCTGCAATGATGTGTAGACAGAACATGAAACATTAAAAGGTGGAGAAATTGTGAGTGAATAGGCAAACTATTCTCTCTAAGTATAAGAAAAATATATAATGCTTTAGAAAGTGGCATTCCTCACTGAAATATAAATAAACCAATAAGCTAAATGGGAAAAAGGTAATCACAAACCTCTGGCAAAACCATCTAATCTTTTTCTAAGTTATTGCTTGATAAAGTCAATTAAAATAGCAGCAAGTAGAAAAACAATGATTAATGAACTATAAGATACATAGTAATTCGCAAGTAAATTGGTCCGTATATCATAGTGCAATTATTTGGAGAACCACGCCCTCCTTACGAGCAGGAGGGTTCCATGGCTAGAAGATCATTTTAAAATTATTTGAGCTATCATTTGATTCAGCTAGAATCCTGATTGTCATATTTCGGGCACACAATTATTTTTCCAAGTTTTATTGGCATAAGCCAACTCAACATGAGTAGGTTCAATATTATATACAAGTGTCAAGCTTTGACACTGAAAAAAGTCATAACAAAAATGATATTCAATTAAAAGAAAATCAACACAATCAGTGTCTTCAACCACCATTGTCTCTGCCTTCATGAAATACACAGATAGTCATCCATGTGAACTGACAGAAGAGAGCCCATAGATAATATCAAAAGAAAATCAAAGTATCTTGTAGTTAAGTAGTCAAATTACAGTAGGTCAATAGATAACAGGGTCAAAATTAGTAACCAACTCTAGCCCCACCTGCCATATCCAAGCTAATAAATAAATCTATGAACCTTCCCAAGTTCCAGATCCTCATCATATAGTAATGTTCTTTGCAGTTAGTAGTTCAAGTATTCCTAAAGCTAATGACACTGACATTGATTGACTGCTATGGATGAGAATAGGAGATAAAACCATTTCTAGTCAATATTTTAGATTACATTGTTGTTCTTCACTTCCTTGACTATTCCTGGTTAATATTTTAGTTTACTTTGTTGTTCTTCCCTTCCTCTTTTATTCCTTTGTCAACCACTAGAATGTTAGCATTCTGCATCCATCAGAAAAATGCTGAAGGATGTAAATCTGTGCATAGATCCAGTTTAGGACATAGTAAAAGCAGATACCAAAAAAAATTTATTAAGTAATTTTAACAAACAACATCACCAGAAAAAACAGGGAATAGAGAAATTAGATATCAGGAAGATATCACACACCATAATAAAGGCGACCACCATCACATCCTTGGTGATTACTGTACACATAAACACCTCCACAAAAACGAGTTGCATTTCTTATTGCATCCATTCGAAGATTAAGCTTTCTTAGTTGATGGTGGCTTCCACTAGCATTAGTAAAAATTTCAACACCATTCAATGCTAATGCAATTCGAGGACCATTAGCCGTAAAAAGTTCTTCACATGTTTCGGCAGCAACAGATCTGATAAAAAACCATGACAGAAACTAAACAATTTAGCAGTAAGCAGTTGTCTGGTAGATTATATTTTGAATGACCAAAATGGTTTCATTACTACTGATTTCATCTAAAAAGCACTGGCTTATGAGATACCGGCTCAAACGATAAGTTTGACTGAGAATATTTAAAGCCAAAAAAGTCAAACCAGATTGTAGTCTGAATAGAGAATTACTTCCCACTGACAAGCTTGACAACATAATAGTTGATTAAATAATGGTATTTTTGACAACAAATACACACCGAACCAAAATCTGGTGGTCAAAATCTGTGTAGTAACCTAAAATAACATATTGGACCAAAGAAAACAATGCAAAAAAACATGTTTAGTAACTCTTAACAGGAAATAAGGATGGCAATGAACACCCAGTAATCACCAATAATCAGATATTCAGCACCCAACTCATTTAAGTCAATTTAGGTATCCAATTATACTTGTAATTGGATTCAGATCTGATTTGGGTACACTTAAAATTGCAAGCACCCGGAGTATAATAGGTACCCACATATTTTTCTCATTTAAGTCGGGTACACATGGGTGCCCTTATCTTCTAGACGTTTATGTTGGGTACCAACAGGATTGGTACACTTTTATCATATGAAACACATGCTAAACATAACAGATAGGGTATGTTTAAACAAATACAGGTTTGGGTATTATCCAAAAATGTTGGTACTTGACCCGCTGTTGTTCCTAAATGGAAATAAAGTCAACTTGATTGGCTGTCGCCCTAAATGGAAACAATTACTTAGTTTGCTAACGTGTAGTAGACACAAAAAGGAGTGACTTGATCAATTCCCTTTACTGATTAGTGATATATATGCAAAAGATATATTGATAAGACGAGATATTGGTATATGGTCAAAGAGAAGAGAAATACACTTTGTAGCTCTTAAATCTAAATTCCAGGTTTTAACTCATAGTCAATCGTCACACAGGTGCTGGAGTCTCTTTGTTACTAAGGGTGTCACAGATTGAGAAAGGTAAATTGAGAAGCTTAAGACTGAAGTAAGCATTATAATAAGAATGCATTTAGTACTAAAAGGCTTACTCTTAGAAAGTCATAGGAATTTTAGGATAAGAAAGAGCTGAAGTAGTCAAATCGATTATTTTGAATGGAAGCAATATTCTTAAAAAATGTACATGTAATCTTCACAGCTGAAACAAAAGAAGATGCAACACGCCTAGGCTTTCTTTCCATGACTTGACTGCTGCTCAGAATGGAAAGATGAGAGTAGATTATACGGCATTATGAGCTCCCATATTAAAAACTGGGGTAGAGATTACCCCAATAGCTGCTGCTAAGACTTCTTGAAGTACTTCTCATAAATGTAGAACTGCCCCATCATCATGACCTCCCTTTCAGTTCTACTTGGTCAATCAACAACAGAAATTAGCCACAGTAGAAATCATATGTGGGGACAACTCTAGACCAAGCTGGAATTGGTCACAAAGCCACAAACTACCATGCATTCTACAACACTGGATCTAATGCATTGCTAGTACTCGCTGCAATTGAGAAGCCTCACTGCAGTTGAATCAATAACAAGAATAGGTGGTGGCCAGATGGCCCAGATCCGAAGAAAGAAACCATGGCTCGAGCACAGCGCACAGTACAGCCTGCAATGGGGAAGAGGATGTGTGGGAGGTCTTAGGAATTGGCTGCTCCTAGACAACATTGATTAGGGATTAATTCTGGGGGCTAATCCATCAGCTAGTCCCCTCTACCTATATATAATTTTATTATCAGATTATATTTAGTTATTTCCTATGCTCATTTATATTGTCATCATCGATCCATGACAGTTGAAGTGCATTTTAGCATCATTTCTATGGTTATCTGATATTCATGATCTTTTAATCAGGAAACTCAGCTTTCTACCATTAAAATACATACTTCTCCCATCAAGGAATTCCAAACTGTACAATATAAAGAAAAACATCTTTTGGGCAAACAATCTCCAAATTGAACCAAGCAATGGCCAGACATGTAATGAAACTTTAAAATTATAATACATACCCAATAGTTCCAGTTAAGTAAGTATTGATCATAGATAAACCAAGTATTTACAAAGGAGTGACAGTTTAGCATCATGAATGAATCTTTTATTAATAATCATTCTCTATAGACTGAATTTTCTTGGTTCATCATAATTTCTTGGTTCATCATAAAAAGTACAACTTTTAAGTGTATAAAACCAGGAGAGGACGTTAGAAATAACACTGAGAAAATTGCTGAAATAAAATATTTTTGACTATAACCTATGATTTAGCAAGGAGATGTTACATTATAAAATAACAACAACTACATGTATAATCAAGGAAAAAAAAACAAAAATATAAACATCATGCCTACTTGATTAAGAATCATCTACAAGCTACTTACACATCTAAAAGCTGAATATAGCCATAGCCAAATGGTGCCGACTGTTGTGATAGGGACTCAGAAATATCTATGGGGATTTGGAACTCAATTAGTTTGTCCTTAGAAGTCCAAGCAGAGAACCAACGAAATTCCCTGTAATTTCCATCATTTGCAAGGCACATCTTTGGTCGGATCATCAGTATTTTTCGGTTCAAGCAGAAAACTTGGCAATTGTATCTAACACCACCGTGAATAATTGGCATACCAATGCTACACAATATGTTTTCAGTCCAATCCCCTAGAAGAATATCTTTTAAGCATTCCCATCTGCAGACAATTGTATAAATTTGATTAGTTAAAAAGAAAGAAGATTTATAAGCACAGTAAATCCACCATGCAATTATGTCCAGTAAAACCAATCGTCTCTAAAACAATTTCTGATCATTTATTTTATCAACTATTAACTAAATAAATATGTAAGCTACTTAACGTTTCACTCATGCAGTGAGGTACAAAAAATTCTTGTATAGCTTTTCATAGTCACAAACAGTGTTGATCAAGTCATTTTATGTTAACTAAATAAATATGTAAGCTACTTAATATTTCACTCATGCAGTGAGGTACCAAAAAATCTTGAATAGCTTTTCATAGTCACAAGCAGTGTTGATTAAGTCAATTTATGTTAGCACGACTTCAAAAATACTTGGTTAGCTGACTGGTATACGGCAATTCAAAAAATTTTATCAATCTAACTTGAAAATGGTCACTAGAACGATTGACCTACTAGTTAAGTTTAGCACTTTGGAAACTCCTACAGGCTTAATTTGGAATTAGGTTCCATCTGAAGAAGGCAGAATCCTTAATTAACATCCACCATATAAGTTTCCCAACAACAATTCTTCGTAGAAAGTAGAGAGACCTTTTAAATTTTAATCATCTTTAGTCATTATAGCTAACATGTTCTCAACATTCAATTAGGTATCATGTTTCATGACACCATTTCACTTAGATCAATATTACAAATCAATGTCTCATTAAATAGCAATTCACATGTTCTATTCTTTTAGTTATTTGTACAACTGTACGACATTGAAAGAAGATCTATTTATTCCAAACTTGATAATGAAATCAAGGAACTTGGTAACAGTAGTGTAGGTTATTATCTTTTTTTATTTAAAAATTTTCTGACATTTTCATAAGTTTCACTCTATCTTATACTAACAAATGATTCATTCTTGAATATGAAAAAGACTATATGTATATTACAAAAGTGAGTCAAAACACTTTTTACACATATCAAAGTAATAAACTCAATTGGTCAAAATAATCAAGAGGCCCTAATCAATGATATTAGTACTTAGATTTATTGTACCTACAATAAAATATCAGTTCAGCCATCATCATGTAGCTAAACAAAAAATTCTTCTCAATTTTGTGGGGTAATTTCCTTTATTACAACCTTGGATGTCGAGAACAGAATTGTTCTATCAAATGGTTATTATTACCCTCTGACATGAATCAGTAACAGAATAAAACATAAAAAAATGAAATATACTACCCCCAAATGCAATTACATGTAACCAAGAACTACGATCCTACAAAGATACAGGACTCACGCATGGGTAACTGTGTCCTGTTCTAGAAAATGATCTTCACAACCATAACCAGTAATTTCGAGCTCTGGGCCAATCCTGATAACAGCTCCTGCTTCTTTAGCCCTGGAGATTGATTCTTTGATATTCCGCAAATTGGTATCGAAATCCATGGCCCATTGATTTAGGTTACATGTTGCTACCTTCAACAGCCTCATTTTGAATTTCTTCAACCTGTAGGCAAATCCTAATCAGAGACAACAACAAAAAAGTTTAACGAGGTGATATAACAGAGGATAAAATTGTACCACGAAAAATCTGATAGGGCGAAAAAACTGAGGAATACGATTAACAGTTTCCCAGGTCAATAGAGGTGTCGATTCGAACCTCACCGCGGTAGGGAGGAGGAGAAGGTGTCAGAGTAAGACGGTAGGTGTAGGGTTCTGGCAGGAGGTACGTAGGGAAGCGAGGAAGTGATGGATCGATACTCACCGCTCTGAGAAGGGGGTGTTGGGTGGAGAGCGCGAAGCCCTATCGGAGGCGAAGGCAGCCGGCGGTTCCGAACCGCTTGTCCTTCCCCTCGCGGCGGCAGTAGCGGCGAGCGAAGCAAGGCCCGGGTGGGACTTTGCGTCCTGGACGGAAAGCACCTTGTCGTTCTACTCGCGGCGGCCGTATCGGCGAGCGAAGCAAGGCGCGGGTGGGACTTAGCGTCCTGGACCCGTTTAAGAAGGAATTCGACCGGGACGGGATTTAGCGTCCTGGACGGGAAGGACTATTGACGCGTTCGGATCCTCTGACCTGAACTCTCTCAGTCCTCGTGTCTTATGCACATCCCGATAAAACATGTAAAATAGCTGTTTTTAATATAATTGAATTTCTAATGTAATTTAGATTATATATTATTAATTTTATAATACAGATTATAATATTTTTATTAATTTTTTAATAGATTATATTATATTATAATTTTAAAATTATACCAAATAAAATAATCAATTTTGTAATGTAATACATTACAAGATCTATTATATCTTACCCAACGTAATCATAGTGTTACGACGAAATATAAAGCAGTTAAATATTATTTTCGCCCTTCGATCTAAAAAAACGTCTCTTCACTGCGTGCATATTTTTGCCCTTCGCTCTAAAAATAGTCTCCTCGTGGTGAAGACGAATACGTTGTCGCCGCATGTTTTTTCGCCCTTCTCTTGCTCTAAATAATCTCCTCACAGTGAGGACGAAGCTCGACCCTCAGCCTTCTGTTGCTGCAAAACCTAACCTTCCATTCCCTACCTTCGTGCAGAACTTCTTCAGTTACACTACGAGGGTAATTCTTTTTTTTTTGTATTCCTAATTGTCAAGATTCTATAGAATAGTATATTCACATCGTTTATCATAATCCAACTAAGTTAAAAGGTAATACTAGGATAATTAATGATTTCTTTATCATATAATTATTCAATGCTCCAATTCTATTTTATTGTTGCTCCATAAGTTCTTTTTGCCGCCTAGTATTATGATATATATTTCTTGGTTATTTTTTTCTTCAGATCAAAATAATTATTATGGAGTTGTCGTTATTTGAATCCACGAATTATCATGGGTTGAATTTTGATGCAAATGACGAGTGTCGTGATAGTGATCGGTGTGATGTTATTGATGAGGGTAATATTAACGAAAAAGATAAATCGAGTACGGACTTTATCATGTTATCGATGAGTTGTCATCCATCTATCATAGAAGAAATGATGCCAAAAATAAGTATGAAATTTAAGAGAGAAGAAGATGCCTATGAATTTTATTTAAAATATGTTAAACAAGTTAGTTTTGGCATAAGAAGAAGCAAAAGCTACAATGATAAATCGGGCAAATTAGTTGACAAATTTTTTGTTATAGTGTGCAAGTACGAGGGAAAGGACAAATAAGATATTTATGTGAAATCAAGTCGTCTTGAAATAAGGTTTGGTTGTGAGGCTAAAATAAAAATTAGTTGTTGAAAAAATAATAACTTAACTGTGGAGCAATTTATTAAAGAACATAAACATTATCTTTCAAGTCCAAATAAAACTCACCTCTATAGATGTCATAGGAATATATCCTCTTCTGCAGTGATACATATTGAGATGGCAGTGATGTGGGAATCCCCCAAAAGCATCTCGTGATCTTATGGTGAGATAAGTAGGTGGGAGGAAGAATTTAGATTTTATTCATGAAGATTATAAAAAATTACTTGCGATTCAAAAGAATACAAAATATGAGAGTTGGGGATACAAGAGATGTATTGGAATATTTGTAGAAAATATATTTCGATGATCATAATTTTTTATGTTGTTCAAATTAATGGAGATGATTTGATAACTAATATTTTTTGGTGTCATGTTAAAATGAGGGTTGATTATGACAATTTTGGAGATGTTGTTTGCTTTGACACAACCTATAAAAAGAACAATGAAGGTCATCCAATTGCATTGTTGATAAGTGTTAAGCATCATAAGCAATCCATAATTTGATGAAACTTCTTTAACGTTTGAGTGGTTGTTTGATACATTTACCAAAGTTATGTGTGAGAAAAACCTAACAACTATTCTTACAGATAAAGATGTAGTAATGACAAAGGCATTAGCTTCCATGTTTAGTATATCCAATTGAAATTTTAAAGCATGCAAGTTGTATTTATACTCCTAAGGCATACAAGTATTTTAAACAAGAGTGATACAAATCTCATGATTCTAGTGTAGAAATTTGTGAGGATGTTGGATCACATATAAAATATAAAGTTATTTCTTACAAAAAGGGTTACCATCATATAGTTACACTTATTCATCGGGTCAAAAAATTGAGCGTAGCTACAAAAAATATGAATTTGCTGGGATTTTGTGTTCTCATATTATGAAATATTTACGATGAAAAATATTATGAAGATCCCAAGTGAATATACATATTGAAAAGGTGGACACGAAAAGTTAGAGGTGGATACTTTGGAATTATTGATTCAATTGTGAACACAGATAGTTTAGATCCAAAAAATACTTAACAATATGTGATATAAAGAATTGAGTGAGTTGTATGTTCAATTGGTTGCCAAGGCAGCCGAGAGGGAAGACACTTATAAGGTTGTTAAAGATGATTTGTTGAGTATGTTTCAGATGGTGGATGAGAAGTTACAAGTTAATGAATCAACTGTTGAACACTCAATTGAAACAAAGTTTGAAATTAGTGAAGGAAACTCTCTTGAAGTTAAAGGAATTAAAACGAAGAAGAAAACGATTTCAAGTAAGAGGTTGAAAGGTGACTTAGAAAAGATTTCAAGGAAAAGGAAAGTAGTGAGAAAAACCAACCAAACTTCAATAATTGTTAATGTTTCGTCCCCATTCTTACTAGAGTGTTATATATTTGAATGTATTTTTTGTCATTACATTTGAGAAAACATATAGAATTAAATCATTCTAATTTTTTTATATAACAGGCTATAGATGAGCATTATGGAAGTATACCCAGCTGTCCCAGTGTAGAATGTCAACGGATGATTAATCAAGTTAAGGACCGTTTTGGTCATGCCCCAGAGGAGCCGTTAGTCCGATAGAAAATGGGGCAGCACCTCTCTTGTACGACGGACAATTTGAAACAATAAGTCACGACGGGAAGGGACTGATTGCTAGGGGCTCTCTGGATGACTCCAAATATATCAACCTGAAAATAAAAACAAGACTAACAGTGGTGAGATCAGATGAACTCAGCAGGTATATAAACTGATATACATAGTAATTTATACTAGCAGTAAGAGTCAAACTGATACAGTCTTGAGTGTATCAGTAGAAAATGTTAAACTGGAATACTGAATAAATGATACATACCAGAGTCAGACTAACCCGACGATATATAGGTTCAAATACCCCCAATACTCCTCCCCGGCAAACTCATATCATACGAGTAATGTAGGGTCACCGGACCCTATGTAAACATAACTACTAAATGTGCAAGTCAAACATATGTAGTAATCACAGCTCAAACCAATACAACAAGCACAAGCAAATGCAACAATGCAACATATGCGCATGATTGCAATGACATGTGCCACCCTCTGTACGCACTCTAGCTACCGCTACATTGGGTAGCCATCAGGATAGGACAACCTAGCACCTGTGGCTGTTTATCCCAAAACACCTGTGGGGATGCATGAAAAGTCAACGCACCTATGGCTATAAACAAAATATGAAAAACCAACACACCTGGAGTTATGCACAATGCACAAAAAGTCAACGCACCTGAGGCTATGCACAATGCATGAAAAGCCAACACACATGGGGCTATGCACAAAAACCAATGCATATCTGACGACCCGTCTCCACCATTCGGGAGTCAAGGGTCGCCTACATATGCCCTACACCTCTGACATAGCTGACGACCTATGCTTAACCACCAAGAAGTCAAGAGTCATCTAAGTACACACAAAACAGAGATGATGCATGGCACTATCTCATGCAACGTCATCTAGCTAATCCTCCAATCATTAACATAATATGCAAAGGTCCAATAAAAACATGCACCATATCCTAGCTCTAGTGTTAGATATAAGATATTCTATCATTGATCTAAAATACACAACAACATATGTGGCAATAAAGAGTAAGGAAGTCCAACCTCGAAATAGTATAGAAATAAAATTAATTATCTAATCGAGCAGCTAATATCAAACGTAGATATATAAAAGCAGACAATAAATATAACTCTACTGTTATCCATAATCAATTATGCATAAAACTGTGACAATATCTAAACAGATAAGTCAAAAGTACCCGCCCCCAAAATAAGTTATCATAATAGCAGAGAACCCCCCCCCCCCCCGTTTAAATAATCTGCAACAAAACATATCGATGTTTTGTATCATAGGCATGATTTAATTTAGCTATTTATACAATAGTAATAGCTAATTAACTATTAATTCGTATTAGTAGTATTCCTAACATAATCTGTAGCACAAATCGAGCAACCACATATCACATAACACACGACCTCATGTTTCAAGCTCAAATATAAAACTCTCTCGATTCAATCAAACCACAACCACGTCCGAAGATCCAAACCAACACTTAATCTACAATGAAATCTAAAACATCATCCCAAATCAGTGGCTCACGGTAAGGTCTCAAGGGTCTATGAAGTGGTAGGGTATTAAGGGTCCATGGAGTTATGCTCTAAAGCTTCTCATGAAGCAATCTCAAGGCAAGAAACATAGCCAAGCAAACATCACTCCAAGCCAACACTTCTAGTAACTCCACGTTACTGCCCAAATTTCTGCTCACAGCAGAACCAACACCAAGCAACCACCAACTTGGAAAAGGGCACAACAGTTGGGAACTCATGGCTAGGGGAATCAAAGAACAAACAAAGGGCACTAACATTAGAAATCAACTAATATCAAACCTAACCAAAGATGAATTCCCAAAGGTTTAACTCACGGCAAGATGGAAAACCAACTAAGAATGGAATTCTTTCTAAAAGACAGAATTCCCATTCCAACAAAAGGTAATGAAACCCATCCAAACTTCCACAATAGTTTCAAAAATCCATAAAGAAACTCACTCCTCTTCACTGATTGGATAGAAAACCAACACAAAGGTAAAGATCCATTCTTGCGATTCATGGCATCAAAACAACCCAAAAATCTGATCGAAACTCTTGGCAAATCAAGCCCAAAATCGTAGCAAATTCAAATTAAGCATGATCCAGATTCACAACTAACTTCGGTTCATCAATCTCATCCAAATCAGAAACCATCGAAGATCTAAGTCCTTACCTCAGTGATGGCCGGAAGCACCTCCCTGCTTGAATTTCGATTAGCTTCGTACCCTTGGTGAACTACCTCGTCTCCAGCAGTCCTCATAACCTCCGATCATAGCAAGTGCAGGCACACCTCTTTATCGACCACAGAAGTAGAGATCACCAACAAATAGGGGAAAATACCAACTGAAGTAAAAAATCAAGCGAAATGGTGAAAGCTTACCAAGGTGAGTGCAACAGGCCAACCAGATCGCACTCCTGCCCTATCGTCGACCGTGCCTTACCGTGTGCGAATCCTTTCCTAGTCCCGTTGCCTTAGATCGGTGGAAGGACCGAACCTTTGTTGAGATTTTAGGCTAGGCACAATGACAAACGTTGCCCTCTCAGATCAGATCATAACTCGCCAAGGAGAGGTGGGGAAGAAGAAGAAGAAGGGAAGAAGGGAGTGACTTCTTCTATCTTTGATCGATAGTGAGGATGAGCAGAGAAGAATAGGAAGAGAGGTCTCTAAGTGAGCGATTCTTTTGCAGAAAACCCCTCAATCTCCACCAGCATCCTGTCCACTCGGTCATTCAGGAGCAGTGATGGCAGAGTGCGGACAGTGTCACAACTCTACCCACTCGGCCGACACATTATCGCATGTCTCGGTGGCTTGACTGGTGTTAGGGGTGACCATGTCATTGTATCATGTGCATATGATTAGGGGTGTCAATTCGGGGTGGGTCGGGTCGGGTTCGGGTCGGGTTGGGAAAAAAAAAATTTTTTAACTCCCAACCCGAACCCGACCCGAACCCGATTTCAACCCGAAACCCCCAAACCCGAACCCGAACCCGACCAACCCGACCAACCTGACCCGACCCGAATAACCCGAAAAAACCGATACAAAACGTCTTTTTTCGCCATTTTCCCTATAATTCTTCACTTTTATCTCAATACTTCATCATCATCATACTATATTGATATTAATATACATAAAAATATCTTAATTTCCAAAATAAAATTTGATTTAACCCCAAAAAATCCATAAAATATTAAATTTCGGGTCAACCCGAACCCGACCCGACCTGACCCGAACCCAACCCGAAATTTTTTCAACCCGAACCCCCCAACCCGAACCCGACCCGAACCCGAAAATTTTCAACCCGAACCCGATTTTTTTCGGGTCGATTCGGGTTGGGTCGTCGGGTCGTGTTGATTTTTGGCACCCCTACATATGATGCATTGTGCATTTTGATTGTAATTGCTACATTTATTTGCTGCACTTGTTTGACATGCACATACAGGATATACCATTGTGTGGTTTGATGACCCGTACTTGCTCGTATGGTACGAGTCCTTTTATGATCAGGATAGACTGATTTCTGGTATGTACAGTCGTTTGTTACTTCGGTTATGCATATTTCTGATACTTTTGCTAAGATTATATCATGTTGTTTATGTATAGCTTATTTAGCTATTATTCTGCCATGCATATCTTTCCATATATCTGCGGAGTTCACTTGGACTCACCACCCGTCACAATGCTTTTTATTTTCAAGTTGATAGCTCGTCGGAGGAGCCCAATTGTCGGTCCGGGTCCCCACAACTCTATTTGGATAGGTGCTTCCGCTTGTTTTGTTTCTTTTTATAGTATGGTCTATATTTTGTATTCATTTTAATACCGTGGGCTTGTATTTGATTTATTCATGCAGTATTGTATTTTTGAGTCCTTTGTTGGACTTTATGATGTGGTTTTATTGCGCGCCTACCTTGGGGCAGCTCAAAGTGAGTTTTTACGATGTTTGGTATTGCGATGACATTATTTTCATATTATATATATCTACTTTAAGGCCTGAGGCCAATTATATTGTGTGGATGTTTGTGTGTATGTGTAAATTATCCGCCGGACAGGGGAGATGCTGTCTGATTTTATATTGGATCAGTAGCTTCGATGGTCTCGGGGCGTGACAAGCATCAAGGCAGACATAGACCGCACTGGCAAGCAGAGTGACATGTGACATCACAAATTTGGCAACACCCAAGATAGCGATTGGGACTAGGCGCAACTGATTACACAGGTGGGCATACAGGCAACAATGGGGCAAGCAGGCATGTAGGCACCACTAGGGCAAGTGGGCGCAGTTGATAGGACATCACGGGAACTGCCATATCTACGATTGGACAAAGTTTGAATTAGAAGAATGCTGGTGACCACCACGAGAGTTTAAATACTGGGTACGTGAATTTCCTGTTGGAGCCATAAGAGGAGTCATTGGCGTCGAAGATGAAGATGGTGTTGAAATTTCTAATTGAGCCTCATAGCTGAGGAGTGTTGGAGATCGGTGCGTACAGCTAGAGGGGGTGAATAGCCCGTTGCCCCCAATGTGTCGATTTTCTTCCTACACGTGTTAGCAAGCGCAAGCGGAAATATAAACTACAAATAGTAATAATGCAAACACAAACTGTTTACGTAGTTCGGAGATAAAGCTTCTACTCCACGGCGTGACCTTGACATGGACGATCCCTATCCGTCGTTGGATTAGACCCCAGAAGACCTAAAGTCCTAGTTTTGGCTTCCTCTTAATGTATCTGCTCATACCAAACCACAATGCATCCCTAGCATTGGTTTATATGACATTTATACAACAAAAATTAATTTTCATGCTATATGACCCCAATGTCATATTTTCATGCATGAAACTCAATTCCAGTGTGTCAAATCCCTAAGATTGAAACTCAAATCCATCTCCAAATCCTTTGACACACTCCATGGTCGATCTAGACTTCCGGGAGAAATCCTCATGAGATCCATTGACCATGGGATCCAAATTGGCTCCTAGAGCTCCCCCTTGAGCTTTTAGCCTTAGCCACCTCCCTAGGTGATTCTTCTACAAACACAAGGCCACACCGGTGTACCTCCGCTGATTTTTGGCCTACAAACCTAACCTTTTTAACCTTAGACACCTTGTCCTTGGTTAAGTTCTTCTTTTTCCCTTTAAATGGCTTTCCCTTGCCATTTTTGGATTTCCCCTTGCTATAGTCATATGACACCCTTGCATATGACTTCTCCATAGCATTGGAGAATTTAGATCGGTATCCTAGACCCGATCTATCATTGTTAGGTTTTTGACTACTCAATACCATACCTAAACTCTTAGATCCAATATTAAATCTATCTAGAGTTTTCTCTAATTTATCAAGCTTTGCCCTCAAAGCTTGATTTTCCCTTTTTAGGTTCTTAAACATAGAATTAACATATCCACCTTGGGCATTCCTAGACCTACCCATTTGTCTGGACATATGTCTCTTTCTTGGAATTAATGCATTGGTCCTTAGGTCTAATGGTTTTATCATGATGCATGATCTTCTTAGGGTTTTGATCTACATGATTAACCTTATTTTTATCATGATATCTAAAATCATAATTATACATGGGAAAATAATTAACATTATAATTCCTAGCATGCATGGAGGAATTTGAATTAATTTTTAAATTAGGGATTATCTCATTTACCCTTGTAGCTCCCCCTTGATGTGAGCTCTTCTTCTTCTCCTTCTTATCCCACTTCCTCAAATGCTCCAATTTCTTGAATTCTCCTTTCTTTGAACATTTGGTGTGGTAGTGTCCTAGCTCACCACACGTGAAGCACCTTATATGCTTCTTCTCCTTCTTTGCCTCATCCCTACAACCCATGTTAGTTTTCAAATTAATTGAATTGAGTTTAGGGTTTACCTCCTTTTTACCTAATGGATGCTTATCCTTGTAGTGTCCCTTTTGATTGCACCAAAGCAAAGTATGTGATATTTGGATTTTACTTTGGTGGAGGTGGAGGCTTCTTCTTGCTCCGGTATTGAGGATGGTCTCTTCTCCCCGTCAATCCTTGAAGTGGAGACTTATATTTCTTCCTCACTTGAGGATATGAATGGTTCACCCTCAATTCTCAATTCACTTAAGGAGGTGGATGGTTCTTTATCTTCTTTCTTCTCCTCTTCGGATGTTGAGCTCCTCTCATTATCTGATTGGTCTTTCTTTTCTTCTTGGGCCATCAAGCTCATTTCCTTGGGCTCTTTTACTTCTTGTGCTTGTGTAGGGTTTTGATAAAGAGCTATCATCTTGCTCCATAGCTCATGAGCATTTTTGTATTTACCTACGTCACTAATTATATCATTAGGTAAAATATTAAGTAATATTGAGATTACTTTCTCATTTACCTTCGATTGTGTTTGTTGCTCCTTGGTCCAATATCTTGGTCAGAGCTTCTTCCCGTGCTTATCATTCGGGGCTTCAAATGGTTCTTCAATAGTGATCATTAGATCCTAATTCATGTTAAACCACGTCTTTGTCCGCATCCTCCAAAAATCGAAACTCTCACGGTCGTAGGGAGGTGGAACGTTGATGTCGTCCCCTAAGCATTCTTCAAGCGTCATTTCCTCTAGCCTTTTGCTCTCCCGGCGGTTAGTCCGTAGATGAGCGACCCCGACTCTGATACCACTTGTTGGAGATCGGTGCGTACGGCTAGAGGGGGTGAATAGCCCGTTGCCCCCAATGCGTCAGTTTTCTTCCTACACGTGTTAGCAAGCGCAAGCAAAAATATAAACTACAAATAGTAACAATGCTAACATAAACCGTTTACGTGGTTCAGAGATAAAGTTTCTACTCCACGGTGTGTCCTTGAGGTGGACGATTCTTATCCGTCGGTGGATTAGATCCCAGAAGACCTTCGGCTAGCTCTTGTCGCTCCTTGTGGGTGGAGTATTGGGATCGATGGCACGACTAGAAGGGGGTGAATAGCTCGATCACCCCAATTCGATTTCTTTCCCTACAATGTTAGCGCACACACGGAAGCTTAAACTAATAATTGAATCAATGTTAACACATTACCGGTTACGTGGTTCGAAGATTGTTTGCTCCTACTCCATGGCGTGTCCTTAAGGTGGACGAACCCTTGATCCTTCGGTGGATCACGCCCCCGCAATCTCCGGCTAAATCTTTCTCCTTTTCGGTGGAGAACAACCTCTCACAATCCTTCTTCCTCCTTACAAGATGGAGTTAGGGTTTGGGAGGAAGAATGACAATTTGGAGCTTGAGCACTTAGGAGAAGATCTTGCAATGAAGAGCTAACCTTCTCCAAGTCTCAAGCTCCCACTTAAATAGTGGAGAGAGCTGTTAAACAAACTGTTAGGATCTTACCGTTTGCCACTTTTTCGATCTTGTCGTCCTATAATGTTAGCGTGCTCAAGCGGAAATACTAATAACAAAATCAAACAATCGCTAACACGTCACCTTTACGTGGTTCGGAGATAACGCTCCTACTCCACGGTTGTCTGTAAGGTGGACGATCCCGATCCGTCGGTGGATGACTCCCCGGAAGACCTCCGGCTAGCTCGTGCAGCTCCTTATGGGTGGAGAAACCTCGCCACAACCCAAACAATAGTCCTGAGCTCTTAGAATACTAATTGGTCTTTAACCAAGCCAATTTCGTCAAACCTCTCAGTTAAAATCGAACCCCTTTAAATAATGCTTAAGGCTGAGAAGACCGCCACCAGTCGACTGGTCCATTACCAGTTGACTGGTCCACTTAGATTCTGTCGTTACAGTTTAACGTTCGAATTTCCAAGTAGCATCAGTCGACTGATCCATGGGCAGTCGACTGATCTTTCTGTGGACTTTATCAGTCGACTGCCCTGGCACCAGTCGACTGGTCCACCCTTACACCTAAGGTTTCCCTTTCCCGAGTACACTTCTCTCAGCACTCGAACCTTAGGATTTCCCGAGTACATTTCACTCAGCACTCGTACCCTCACAACTTAGCTGACTCTTCTTTCAGTAGCCTCGATGTGTTGCCTTCAAGCCCTCTTTGACTTTGACCCTCGTCCCTCAGATGCGCACACAAGCCCTCGGCTTGCCTCCATGCCATCCTTCACGTACGCCTCAAAGTCCGCTTCCCTCAGCTCATCGTCCCTGCTTTTGTCCATGGTCCCTCGGACGCCACACAAGCCCATGGCTTGCTTCCATGCCATCCTTCACCGTACCCGAAGCTGTCCAACTGAGTTAATATGTATCTGCAAACCTGCACACTCAAATACACATATCAAATACAAGGGTGAACCTAACTTAAACCCTTTGCCCAAACATCAAAAACACATGATCACTCCGGACTATAGATTGCCCCAACAATCTCTCCCTTTTTGATATTTGGCAATACATTTAAGTTAGGGAAAACAAATAGCAAATATAATGCACATATGCATGGATCCTATCACAAGGCATCCTCACACCTACCTCCTCAAGAGTTAGGGCTTTTACCAAACCGGGCTTTTTGAAACCTCTCCAAGGCTCCCCTATATTGGACTTACAAAAGCTTTTTAAGAACTTCTCCCAAGGTTCCCCTTACGCCACCAACTGAGCAACAATGCTCCCCCTTTACCTAAGCTCCCCTAGACCTAGGATTTCTTGCAAAGGGGTGTTTGGTTTCCCCACTTAAACCCAACACTTCTCCCCCTTTGCCATGCATCAAAAAGATTCCAACAATTTCTCTCTGATTGGATCTTTTAACCTCTAATGACCATAAACACAGTGTACTAACCCCATAAGATTATACACTTATTTTACATCATTTGGACACCTTTTGAC
>JAGFNQ010008964.1:0-24827 GCA_024364735.1 Boesenbergia rotunda | reverse complement strand
GTCTGTTGTGTCAGTCCCCACTAGGCTGACTACGTCACACCTAGCCCAAGTAGTGTCTTTCTCGTCCTTTGGATTTCTAATTACTCTCATGTATTTAAGAGACTCATACTCTAAAAACATGACATGCTCTGGCCAGAGGCTTTGAGTAACAATCCGACGATAGGCCTGGGTATACAACTCCTCGCAAGGAGTGGTGAATCCTTTGTAGGTTGTTCAAACATCTTCGGGCACTTCGGCTTATACCCAATCATCCTGGGTCCACACCTCCTTGGAGATGCTTGCTTAAGATGTTAAAGTATAAGTCTCCATGACCAAGATGACTTGAACACCGCAAGTCAAAGGAACATCGACTTAAGCTGCAGTAAGAACTTCATTGACATATCTATATAGATTACCATATGAAGTTTTTACAGCTAGTCACTCCAATGAACTAGTTCCCTTAACTAGCATTCATGTTTATCTCCGGACATCCCAATGTCACCAGCCATGAGAATCAGCTGATTAGAGAATAACCCATGCCAGTCTCAACAGAATTGATAGTGTCCGTTTTATCAATTCATCGACTAGGGATATTTTCAATACTTCACAATTACACATGTAGAGATAATCACTAGTTGTGATCCCATCACAAATTCTCTTTATGCTGTGAATTGTATTGCGGACATTCAGTAGATGAGTTTAAGATCCCAATCAAATACACTAACATGTATACTCAAATAGTAAATTATCATTTATTAAAATAAATGTTTACAATCATAAGGCGATTGCCTTAGGACACTTCTCTCATATCACTAACAAACTCCCACTTGGCCTAATGCCAATCGCTATGGTATCCAATACCACAGGCCCTAACATGACCCTCAAACTTGTTGAGGCAAGGCCTTAGTTAAAGGATCAGCTAAATTCTTTCAGTGGAATTTTCTCAATTTGTATATCATTCCTACTTATAATCTCTCTGATCAGATGATAGCGGCGAAGCACGTGTTTGGATCGCTGATGAGACCTTGGTTCCTTTGCATGTGCAATAGCTCCATCGTTGTCGCAGTAAACCGACACTGCTTCATCAATGGTTGGAACCACGCCAAGTTCGGAGACGAACTTCTTGATCCAGACTGCTTCCTTTGCTGCTTCCGAAGCTGCAATATATTCCGCTTCCGTGGTAGAATCCGCTACGGTGTCTTGTTTGGAACTTTTCCAACTTACTGCGCCACCATTCAAAGTAAATACGTATTCAGACTGCGATTTGGAGTCATCCTTATCTGTCTAGAAACTGGCATCTGTATACCCACGTATTACCATATCTCCTTCTCCATATATTAGGAACACATCCTTAGATCTTCTTAAGTACTTAAGGATTGTCTTGACAGCTGCCCAATGATCCATTCCTGGATCTGACTGGTATCTGCTTGTGACACTCAGAGCATACGATACTTCGGGCCTTGTACATAACATAGCATACATGATAGATCCTATCGCGGATGCATAAGGAATCTTATTCATGCAAATCCTCTCGTCTTCTGTGCGCGGACACATAGACATTGAAAGGTTGATCCCATGCCTGATGGGAAGGTAACCTTTCTTGGATTCCGACATACTAAACCTTTTTAGCACTCGGTCTATATACGTAGACTGCGAAAGACCAAGCAACCGTTTTGATCTATCTCTATAGATTTTAATCCCAAGGATATAGGTTGCTTCTCTCAGGTCTTTCATGGAGAAAGTTTTGGACAACCAAATTTTAACTGTCTGTAAAACTGATATATCATTTCCTATAAGTAATATGTCATCGACATATAATACTAGGAATACGACTGCACTCCCACTAACCTTCTTGTACACATAAGGTTCGTCAGGATTTTGTGAGAAATCAAACTCTTTGATTGTCTCATCAAAACGGATGTTCCAGCTCCTGGATGCTTGCTTCAGTCCATATATGGATCGTCGAAGCTTGCATACTTTGGTTTTATTAACCGATGTGAAACCTTCAGGTTGTATCATGTATACATCCTCAAGCAGGTTTCCATTAAGAAAAGCTGTTTTCACATCTATTTGTCATATCTCATAATCATAATGAGCTGCTATGGCTAGGAGCATCCGAATGGATTTAAGCATAGCTACTGGCGAATAGGTTTCGTCATAATCAATTCCTTGTTTCTGACGATATCCTTTTGCCACTAATCTAGCCTTAAAGGTAACAACATTACCTTTCATTTCGGTTTTCTTCTTGAAAACCCACTTGCACCCTATGGGTTTAATCCCTTCAGGTGGGTTAACCAAGTCCCATACTTGATTTTCGTACATGGAATCCATTTCCGACTTCATGGCTTCAAGCCATTTGTCCCTTTCTGAATTTTTCAGAACATCTTCATAACTGATAGGTTCGTCATCGCTTATGAGTAACACGTCGTTCGATTCACTTATGAGAAATCCGTATCTCTTTCGAATATTGCGTGTCCTATCAGATCTACGAAGAGGTGGTGTTGTTTTAGGTTCAACTGATAGCTCATCATTATGAGTTATTGGTTGTGGGTCTAGACTAGGTGTCTCTATAATGTCTATTGGAGTTTCTTGAACTTCATCAAGTTCAATGTCACTCCCACTGTTTTCTTATAAAAGAAATTCTTTTTCTAGAAATACAGCATGCCTTGAAACAAACACCTTTTGTTCCAAGGGATGATAGAATTGGTAACCCTTCGTTTCCTTAGGGTATCCAATAAATAGACATTTATCAGACTTAGCATCCAATTTGTCTGATACAGTCCGCTTCACATAAGCGGGACAACCCCATATCTTA
The DNA here is from genome assembly GCA_024364735.1 of Boesenbergia rotunda. Classification (NCBI taxonomy): domain Eukaryota; kingdom Viridiplantae; phylum Streptophyta; class Magnoliopsida; order Zingiberales; family Zingiberaceae; genus Boesenbergia; species Boesenbergia rotunda. The sequence continues at coordinate 22,033 of JAGFNQ010008964.1, read as the reverse complement.
AGGTGAGTTAAGTGAGGTTTCTTACTATTCCACGTCTCATATGGAGTAGTAGAGACTACCTTGGTCGGGACTCTGTTTAGCAAGTAAACAGCTGTCTTAAGTGCATAGCCCCAAAAGGATTTTGGAAGAGTTGCATGATTCATCATCGACCTAACCATGTCCATCAAGGTTCGGTTGCGCCTCTCAGATACACCATTATGCTGTGGTGTATACGGCGGAGTCCATTGGGACAATATCCCATTGTCCCTTAGATAATTTTGAAACTCTTGACTTAAGTATTCACCACCCCGATCGGATCGAAGTATCTTAATACTTTTGCCAAGCTGTTTCTCTACTTCATTTCTGAACTCTTTGAATTTCTCAAAGGCTTCAGATTTGTGTTTCATCAAGAACACATACCCGAATCGTGAGTGATCATCGATAAAGGTGATGAAGTAGCTATAGCCTCCTTGTGCAAGAGTTGACATTGGTCCACATACATCAGTATGTATTAGACCAAGTAATTCTCCCACTGGATTACCTTTTCCAGAAAAGGGTAATTTGACCATCTTGCCTTTTAAGCATGATTCGCATGTATCAAATGAACCGGGTTCAAATGTTTCCAGAATTCCACATCGGTGTAATTCGGTCATGCGTTTCTACTTACATGGCCAAGACGGCAATGCCAAGTGTAGGAGTCCATTCGATTATCTATTCGAGCATGTTTGTTGCTAACTTCGATATTGAAAACGTCACCGGATAAATCTAACGTGTAGATACCATTACACAAAGTTCCATTCCCATAAAGAACGCCATTTAAAGTTATGTAACAACAATTGTTACTAAAAGTTAAATGATAACCCTTTTCATTCAAACATGAAATAGATACAATGTTCTTTATTAACGAAGGAACAAAATAACAATTATCCAATTCTAAGACACGTCCAGTGGGGAGCTTTAGCAAATATGTTCCGATGGCAACAGCAGCAATCTTTGCTCCATTTCCAACTCGCAAATTCGCTTCTCCCTTGACGAGTCTTCTTCTATTCCTTAGCCCCTGTATGTCATTACATATATGTGAGCTACACCCAGTATCAAGTACCCAGGTATTTGAGGAAATAGAGTGACATTCAATAACGAAGATACCTGAAGAGGATGGGGCATCGGATGCCTTATTCTTCAAGGACTCAAGATAAACCTTGCAGTTTCTTCGCCAGTGACCCTCCTTGCCACAGTGATGGCGAGTGCCTTTTGGGGTCTTTTCAGTCTTTTTGGCCTTTTTCTTCTTTCCCTTATTCTGTTCTTTGGCCTTCCTCTTAGAACCTTTCTTCGAGGAACCAACTAACAGTACCGTCTTCTGATCCTGCTTCACAGAAGGCTCTACAGTCTTCAGCAGGTTGAGCAACTCAGGAAACTGGTCTGGAGTTGCATTTTCAGGAGGACGGTTGGGAAGTTGATCTTCAAGGACATAAGCAAGCTTTTTTGCCTTGAGGACTATCCTCAGGTTTCGAAGCCAGTCCATGAAGTTTGGCCCAGTCAGTTTATTGGTGTCTAAAATGGAACGCAAATTTAGAGAAGACATGATCGAGTGATTATCCTAGAAATACAAATTGAGCTTATGTGAGAAGAATGATTGAAGAATGTATCAACATACATAAATAAAATCCTATTTATTTTTCAAATTGAATAACCCTTTTTATCAATTCGGGAGATCGTAGGAACATCTCCAAATAGGTTGATATCCAACCATAGATAAGAACACCATGGCTGTGGCCATCAAGTTTTCTTAGCTATGAAGGTAGGTAATTATACCGATTACATATCACATATATGTAACTATCACTTTATGCTATCAACTAATTGAATGTTTGCATAAATCATTGGGTTGTTAACTCATTAACAAGTATGCAACATTATACATAGCACCCAACTACACCTCTCTTTACATCGACCTTGGCTGTGGCACAACAAATCGATGCTCCAAGCTTAAGGCTGACCTATTAATCAAGAAATAGTTTTAATATGGTTGGAGCTCATTCAACCGTTTAGTCAGGCTTGGATGTGTCCAACAACCAAAACTAAGGATTGACCTCTGACTCCAACTATATTATTCATAAACTAATTCCATGGTTTGAACATGTTGAGGTTCAAGCCGAGCATGGATGTCTCCATCAACCCAAACGAGAAACAAAACTCCGATTCTATCCATATTAATGGAAGGTGTTGGCCTTAATATTTTGTAAGGGGTTTTGGGTCTCATCCTTTCTTTTCTTAGCACATTCATGACATTGAATTATGTCATGACTAACGATTTCCTTAATAAAGTATGTATGTGACTTAATTTATCAAGTCTCATTAATTGAATTAGGAACCGGATTTCCTAATTCTAATTTCATACTTTATTAAAGGAATTGTTTTGGGAAACAATTTCCTAAATTGTCATACTCAATTTCGGAAATAATATGTTTAAGACATTGATTTCTCTAAATCAAATCTTATTGAATTAAGAGACATGAGTCCTTAATTGAACCACATATTATTTTAATGAAAATCTCATTTAAGAAAACTCTATAGGAAACCATTTTCCTAATTAATTTTGGAGATAACAATATGTAAGAGCATCACCTCTTAAATCATATTTTATTCAAGGATTTAATTAATTACAACAAATCGTTTTCTAAGGGTGGCTCCCCGAGGCTCAGATACCCAAAGAAAAGTAATTTATCGTAAATCCAATTTGGTCCGCTTCGGAAGCGTAACCAAATTAAACATGACAATTTCATTTAAAATTGGGAAGTTAAATTACAACAACTAACTTTAAATTGGACGGCTCCCCGAGGCTCAATCCAAAATAAAGAATTTTGTTGTCAATTTAAAAACCAATTCAAATTTAATTGTCAATTAATTGTCCATAAATTTGTCTAGACTTTCTTGAAAGAAAGTGCCCAAAATTGCGAGATTTCATAATAGGTTTTCAGAATAATTGTAAGTTTCTGGTACAAAGAAAACTTACATATTTCTAAAATTGAAAATTTTCTAAAATAGAAAAATTTCCAAAATTGGAAAGTTTCCAAAGATGGGAAGTTTTCACAATTATCATAAAATTTCAGAAACTAGGATATTTCAAACGTTTGCGAAATTTCATGAGGATTTCCAAACTTTGAAATTCCTAAATCTAAAATTTATAATAATTGGAAAGTTTTCATAATTGGAAAATTTTCCAAAATTGAGATCATGACAAAGTTTTCCAGAAAACAATTATATGATTATGTCGAACACTAACCGGCTCTGATATCACTGTTGGGACCGGGTGCATGTTGACAAGGATACGGGTTCGTAAATTTTAAAAATTTTTACGTGCAGCGGAAGAATAAGCATAAAATAATTTCTCAAATTATTTTAACCACGGATCTAGCATGCAACCTTATGATGTGTGGACATGATCATAAATTAAAATTTTGCGAAAAAGTAAACTAATTTACTTTGTACCTCTCGTAACTCGAAGTAATGTACGAGATCCAACCGTAGCGTCCCTTGGAAGCTCCGCCTCTATTCGCGTTCACGCCGAGTTATCTTCGGGATGACTTCGCAAAGCCACGAGTTTTGTGCCGACGAGAACTACTAGATTCTCCAAAGGCACAACTAAAATAACAAGAGAAAAGGATGGAAGCTAACCACCAAGAAATGAAATATAAATTCCGTGAAGGAAGGAGATGCGACCCGCTTCTTCTTCTTCTTCTTTGGCACCTTCTTGATGGAGGTTGCTCACGCCAACTCTAGGAGATGTGAGGGTGGTGCACCGGCCCTAGGAGGGGTGGACGCCGGCCCTATGGTGAGCAAGGGGCGCTGGCCCTAGGAGGGAAGGAGAAGGAGAGAATAAGAGAGAGAGAGGGAGAGAATTAATCTCTTGATTACTCTATTGAAGAATTCAAGCCTAGCCTCGGTTCCTTTATATAGTAGTCTCTCCCTTGCCAAGTCTCCCTCTTAACGGAATTTTCATAAAAAATTTATCCTATAAATTTTCTTATGAATTATTCCGTTTAAGCCAAGTTTTATTATAACTAACTTTATAATAAAACAAATACATCTCTCCTTTTATTATGGAATAAATTTTCATAAAATTTATTATATAAATTTTCTTATCATGGAAAAATCAATTCATAATTGATTTTATAAAATAAAAATAAACCATTTAATGTTTATTTTAATCTCCATAAAAAGAATAAATTTATTATATAAATTTTTCTTATCATGGAAAAATCAATTCATAATTGATTTTATAAAATAAACCAATCCATGGTTCATTTTAATTTCCATAAAAAGAATAAATTTATTATATAAATTTTTCTTATCATGGAAAAATCAATTCATAATTGATTTTAAAATAAAAATAAACCATTTAAAGTTTATTTTAATTTCCATGAAAATAAATTTATTTATCCATAATTTTATAAACAAATCGCGCTTGATTTATTTTATATTTTAAACCAAATTAAGTGGTTTCTCCCCCTTGTTGTGGCCGGCCAAATCAAAGACGGTTGGCACCCTCTTTGGTCGGCCAAACCGTGCCGATCCCATCGCGAATTAAACTCATTTAATTCGCCCAATAAGCCTTCAAAAGACTTAGCCATTTTAAGCTTCCGTTGCGCCTCTAATTAACTCAGATTCGACTTATTTCTCTTGATCGGAAAATCCAATTTTCAACTCGTTTTAAATCCCTCGGATTACTCGTAGTGCGTGTGACTAAATAGGCATTCGATTTATGTTGGCCGTCTATAATCAACCAATTATAGAACGATCATGAGTGGCACCTAGTAGTACATCATGACCCCCAATTAATCGAAAGATCAACGGTTGACCTCAGAAGTAATTCTGAAACCCTTCAGCAGCTCTAATGAATCGTGTCTCATTCCCTTCACCATCTTATACCCTCTTGGTTCAGGACATGGTCTGTATGTGTCAGTCCCCACTAGGCTGACTACGTCACACCTAGCCCAAGTAGTGTCTTTCTCGTCCTTTGGATTTCTAATTACTCTCATGTATTTAAGAGACTCATACTCTAAACATGACGTGCTCTGGCCAGAGGCTTTGAGTAACAATCCGATGATAGGCCTGGGTATACAACTCCTCGCAAGGAGTGGTGAATCATTTGTAGGTTGTTCAAACATCTTCGGGCACTTCGGCTTATACCCAATCATCCTGGGTCCACACCTCCTTGGAGATGCTTGGTTAAGATGTTAAAGTATAAGTCTCCATGACCAAGATGACTTGAACACCGCAAGTCAAAGGAACATCGTACTTAAGCTGCAGTAAGAACTTCATTGACATATCTATATAGATTACCATATGAAGTTTTACAGCTAGTCACTCCAATGAACTAGTTCCCTTAACTAGCATCCATGTTTATCTCCGGACATCCCAATGTCACCAGCCAGTGAGAATCAGCTGATTAGAGAATAACCCATGCTAGTCTCAACAGAATTGATAGTGTCCATTTTTATCAATTCATCGACTAGGGATATTTTCAATACTTCACAATTGCACATGTAGTGATAATCACTAGTTGTGATCCCATCACAAATTCTCTTATGCTGTGAATTGTATTGCGGACATTCAGTAGATGAGTTTAAGATCCCAATCAAATACACTAACATGTATACTCAAATAGTGAATTATCATTTATTAAAATAAATGTTTACATTCATAAGGCGATTGCCTTAGGACACTTCTCTCATATCACTAACAGATGTATGCTAGGCTTAGTATGATACATGATGTATATATATATATATGTGATGCTTGTATGGGATGTTTGATGTCAAAAACCTAAGCTACTCCTAACCTACATCATTCGGCCAACCCTAGATTTAGGGTTGGGAAGAATTAAATCGACTCATGAAGCATGCTACCACTTCCTATGATATGAATATGATTTATGTGACCAAACTTGTCATATATAAAGTATGTTTAAGTGGTTGTATTTTGATGTATGTATGAGCATGTCTTATAGCCCATGGGGCACCCTTATGAATTGCATGTAATGTGTATGATAAAATGCTTGAAAGGATACTCCACTAAGTATGGGATCAAGAGCACACCTTATGTTGAGTGGTGTGTCCCTATGGGATCATGAGCACCCTTGAAGAGTGGTGTGTCCCTTGAGAATGGATTTGGAGTACTCCTTAGCATATATGTAAAAGCATGATAAGTATTTTACTTTGGAAGTTGTATACCCGACTCGGAAGGGGGGTCGTTAAACAAATCCGACTCGGAAGGGGGTCGTTAAACAAATCCGGGGTACATGTTAACTAAAGGTCATGGCTCCGGTAGGACGGAAGGGTCCTGCTCTAATAGGTTGGTGGCTCGCTACCCCAATTCATTAGGGAACGCGCTTGATGTGGTACACAACTGGGCCCCTATATGATGTTAAAGTATTTTTAAGTAATACCTTTATGGAATTGTTTTGAAAACATTTATTGTATGTGAAGGGTATACTTAAGATACTTTATACTGCTTACTTAGAAACTTTGATGTTTAGTATGCTATGATAAACTCATGCTTATGATTCATTATGTGTACATGTTGTATTCTTTCGTATGGATTTTGCGAGTAGGACAGGATCCTTACTAAGCATTTGTGCTTACTAGTTTATGTGTTGTCTTATGCTGCAGATAAGGGTAAGGGACACTTAAACTAAAGGAAGAGGCAGGAGGGCTGAAGATGTGTGGGGTGGTGGCTCGGGAAAGAAAGATTCTTATATCTACTTTACTATACTTATGTTTCCTTGATAATGAATGTTAGTGATTAGGGTTGGTACTCTTGAATGTTAGTGATTACACTTGGATTACTCTTATACTTGATTATGTTTGATTATGTTGTGAGTTAAACTACTTGTGAACCTATCATGTTATAGGATAACTCTTAATTAAGATATTTCACATGATGTTCTAGACTTCCTTTAGACTCAATCTTATGAACTGTTATTATGCATGGAAACCTATGACTATGCTTCTTAATGATATTCTAGGATGTGAATTCATGATGCCTTGCAATGGAATGTATAACCTCACTATCATGATTTATGTGTTACTGAACTTGCTATGCACCTACCATGCTCTAATCATTAAAGCATAATATCTAATTGGCATGCACTGACTAGTATGCTTAGCACTTGTAAATATCACTTGATAGTTTTAAACAAGCATGCTCAGTACTTAGTCCTTCCTTCTTCTTGTTGTTTTTATTTTATGTAAAATTATATGATTGATTGTACGTAACCCCACCCCGAGAGTAGATATAAGGGCGGGCGTTACATATACTTCATCACATGTTCTAGATTTTGCAAGTCTTATGTTAAACTTATGATGGTTTTGACAAGAACAAATTACACTTGCTACGTATGTTACGGATGACTTATGTGGGGTTATAATATGATGTTATGTATGATGTTAATATGTCATGTTCCCATGTCATCATGTAGGAAGGATAGTTAGGTGCATGTATGTATAAGCTTTAAATTATTCCGCTGCAATATGATGTTCACATGCCCTATGTATGTTAACGTAACGCCGCCTTACGGGAAAAAAAAAGTGGGCGTTACAGGTTGGTATTAGAGCTAGTTGCCATCTCACTACACTGTAACGCCCGCTTTTTTTTTCCATAAGCGGCGTTACGTTAACATGCTTAGGGCATGTAGACATCATAAGGCAGCGGAATAACTTTAACTTATACATGCCCTATTACCATTCTTAACTTAATGACATGGGAACCTTAGTATATTAACTTTGAACTTAAGCATCATATCATGTCATACATAACATCATATCATAATGTTCCAGAAGTCATTATTCAAACATATAAGTAACCAAGGTGAAGTTCTAGCATAAACAGTAAACATATGGTTTCCTGGGCCAAGTCACTACTACACACATGCGTTCTTGCCCTCCTGCTGCTTCCATCATTGTCCCCTTGAATGATCTGCGGTATAAGGAAATAAGACTATAAGCACACAGGCTTAGCAAGACTCTTTCCTACTCACAAAAACCATTCATCATTCATCATCTCATAATGAGCACATGAAACATTAACATACTTGGTGCTCTACTTAGAACATAACATCTTGCATCACTTATCGTATACATAGCATGGCAGGAACATAAACATAGTAAACATTCTAAGCATGGCATACATGGCATAAACATAAACATAGTAAACATTCTAAGCATGACATGATACATGACATAAACATAAACATAGTGAACATTCTAAGCATGACATAATACATGGCATAAACATAAACATAGTGAACATTCTAAGTATGGCATAATACATGGCATAAACATAAACATAGTAAACATTCTAAGCATGGCATGATACATGGCATAAACATAAACATAGTGAACATTCTAAGCATGGCATAATACATGGCATAAACATAAACATAGTGAACATTCTAAGCATGGCATAATACATGGCATAAACATAAACATAGTGAACATTCTAAGCATGGCATAATACATGGCATAAACATATGAACATCTTCTTAACATAATCATGGCATAGATCATTCATTCTCATGCATACTTCTTAACATGAAACGTAAGCATAAAATCTTATCAACATAGCATAATGCATAACATGAATGGATGCATGAGTGGAATGCATATACATAAGGATGCTTAACTTTTAAAAACATACTTTTAAATGCTTAAACATAATCATCATAACATCATTTGGGGTCCCCGGCTTGTACCACATACATACATCATAGCGCGCATCCCTAGCAAGTCCGAGGTCGCGAGCCCCGACTTACTAGGGTAAGGACAGCATAGTCGGTAGTCCCCGAACCAAGGTGTTCTTAAGGTGCCCATCCCTGTTGCACAGCTCCGGTAGTGCCAGAACCGTGGACAGCTTCGGTAGTCCAAAACCGGGGCGTTCTTAAGGTGTCCATCCCTTGGACCCATATTTTGGTCCGGTACAAGCCCATACATAAAGTAAAATACTTTTCATGTTTCATCATTCTTAAGACATTCATAGCATAACCATGTTACATAAAGCATGACTTAACACATGCTTGTCCTTTCATTGTTCATTCTTATTGCATAACATCATGATGCCTGTAAGGCATAAGCATTATCTTCATTCATAAACATGGTATGCATCTTCTTTCATAAGCATGACATGCATCTTTATTCATACAACATGGCATGCATCATTCTCATCATGAACATAAACATAACATACTTATCATGGCATCGTTCTTATCATGAACCTAACATAACATACCTATCATAACATCATTCTTATCGTGAACATAACCCTATCATATTTATCATGGCATCATTCATATCATGAACATAAACCTATCATACTTATCATGGCATCATTCATATCATGAACATACACAATAACTTAGCATGGTTCTTAACATAACATGAGCATATAACTTAGCATGGTTCTCTACATCACATAAGCATACATAGGTAGGATTTCCATAACATTCTACCTACCATTCAAATACATGGCCTAAAACATAAACATTCATGGTAACCCTATTAAGCATGGCATCCAGTCATAACCCAAACATGAAACATAAAGCATGGTGCTTAAACCTTAGGGTCATGGTTAGCATGATTCCTACCACATGCTTGATCCTATACATATAAATACTTTATGGTAAACATGAACCATCATTCTTTGAACCCTAACTCCACCCCCAAACCCTAGATCCAAGGCTTGGCCGAAACTTCTAAGGTGGAGTTCCATCAATTCCATAAACATGTAATATAGCATAAGGTAAAGGAACAACCATACATCATTTATGAGACCATAGGAAGTCCTTGGGGCTCATGATTAGGGTTAACCCTAACCTTTAGGCCACTTTCCTAGGGCTGGCTGAAACTTATAAGGCCATGGGGGTATGGAAAAATTCCATTAAAATCCCCAATCAATCATAAAACACTAATCACATCTTACCATAGAGCCATTACTTGAAATAAATCATAACTTTTACCCTATTAACCCTTCTTGGCCGAAACTTATAGAGTCTCTAGGCCATATGAAAATTCACATAATCACCTCCATCACCCTTATATCATGACAACATATAAAAATATATACTTGAAGTTTAGGACTCAACCCTAACCTTTGGGTCCTTGAGGTTGGCCGAAACTTATAGGGTCTCTAGGGTACCCCAAAAATTCTCAAAAATTGTATTAAATCTCTAGACATCATGAGAGTACATTAAACAACATGATTTGGATTTTTATCATCATTTTAGACCAAGAATCCCATGGGCCGAAACCTATAAGGTTAGATTCATGGGTTTCCTTTGGTTTTTCCAACATAAACATCATATACAACTTTCATATCATGTTAATCTTCAAGAAAAGCCATTATACCATAGGTGAGGGAGTCTTACCTTGGTGGATCTTGATTATAACCTTAGATGTGAGAGAAGGATGGAAATCTTGTTGCCTCTTGACCACCCTTAGCCCTTGTTCCCTTGTGAAGACCTTAGATCTTGGAGATGAAGCCTTGGTGGAAGTTTTTCCAAGGGAGAACTCCTCCTTGGGGTTTCGGCTAGAATGAGGAGGGAGGAGGGGAGCAAATGCAATTGATGGAAGGAAAAAAGAAACTCCCAAACCCCCCTCTTTATCACTCATTAAGGAGGTAAATGAAGAGTCTCTCCATGACCCTTCATCTTCTTCTAAGCCTTAACCAATATCCACTTCATTTCCTCATAACATTCCCTTGCTAGATGAGTTGGTTAGAGCCTACATGGTTGTACAAGAGGTCCAAGGTTCAATCCTTGGCCCATGCACCCTATTTTTTTATTTTATTTTCCCTTTTTATTTTCTATTATTTTTCCCCAAAATTCCGAAAATCCCCTAAAATTTCACCCATAATTATGTTCATATTTCTCATTAAAATCCCTTTATATTTATATAAATTTCTACCTAAAATTCTCCAATAATTATGGTACTAAAAAGCCCATATAAGGCCCATTAGTACTAAATTTCTCAATTTACATGAGAAAATATGGATTTCTAGGCCAAATTTTATATAAATATTTCTAGGCCCCTTGGAAAATTATATAGACATGCTCAATATTTTAAGAAATATTACCGGCACTAGAAACTCCTCCTTCAAGGGCAAGATAGGGCACTACATGCACCTACCATGCTCTAATCATTAAAGCATAATATCTGATTGGCATGCACTGACTAGTATGCTTAGCACTTGTAAATATCACTTGATAGTTTTAAACAAGCATGCTCAATACTTAGTCCTTCCTTCTTCTTGTTGTTTTTATTTTATGTAAAATTATATGATTGATTGTACGTAACCCCGCCCCGAGAGTAGATATAAGGGCGGGCGTTACATATACTTCATCACATGTTCTAGATTTTGCAAGTCTTATGTTAAACTTATGATGGTTTTGACAAGAACAAATTACACTTGCTACGTATGTTACGGATGACTTATGTGGGGTTATAATATGATGTTAAGTATGATGTTAATATGTCATGTTCCCATGTCATCATGTAGGAAGGATAGTTAGGTGCATGTATGTATAAGCTTTAAATTATTCCGCTGCAATATGATGTTCACATGCCCTATGTATGTTAACGTAACGCCGCCTTACGGGAAAAAAAAGCGGGCGTTACAGGTTGGTATTAGAGCCAGTTGCCATCTCACTACACACACATCAAGCCTTCCTCCCACCGCTTCCAAGTAAGTACCTCTATGCATATCTTATGTTCTCTTATGATTGTAGAATATGCAAGTATGAACGATGTTTTATGATGGAAAAGTACTTTAGGATATGTAACTATGAACGATAATTTATCTCATTTTATGAATCAAATACTTTAGAGTTGTTATAGGGGTAGAGAAAAAGAAAACTGATATTTGACATACTTGTCTTTGGTGAAGAAAGCATGGCTAGAAGACAAAGTCATCGACTTAACGAGACAACTCCATCGCCTGACCTGATGCAATTAGTGACCCAGCTCCAGCGTCAAGTTACTGAGCAGCAACAAACCATTAATACCTTGATGAATCAGCAAGAAAATTCTACTACTCCACCAGTGAACCAGATTGCTATACCCGTCGTGCCCACAGTTACGCAAACCCCTCCGACCGGCCCGACCACTGTAGCAAGACAAGAGGCTTATCTGATCTAGTGGTTGAGGCTGAAACCGAAAAATTTCTCGGGTGTTGGCGAACCATGGGATGCCCAAGCGTGTCTCAAGACAGTGGAAAGTACAATGGAGCTGCTAGACTGGCCTGAGCATGAGAAGATCAAGTGCGCATCATTCTGCCTTTCTGGGGATGCTAGGATGTGGTGGGAAAGGGTCAAGGCCAAAAGACAGGTGAACCAGATGACGTGGTCAGACTTCGAATCGGAGTTCTTCGAAGAATTCTTCAACATGCGTGTCACAAACAAACATTACGATGAGTTCACGGAATTTCGACAGGGCGGCCTCTCGGTCAATGAAGCCGTGAAGAAATTCAATCGACTGGCTCATCTATGCCCCGAGCTAGTCCGCACCGAGAAAGAAAGGGTCTGACTTATGCTGAAGATGTTGCAGCCCGAAATAGCTCTAAACATGGTCGGTGGAGATAACAGACCGCAGACCGCGGAGGAGTTGTTTAGTAGCGCCTCACTGAGCACTATCTAAACAATATCAATCAACAAAGGAAGGCGCTAAATGAAAGAGGGCAAAAACCCCCGAGTGGCCATACTAACTGGAAGGGAGACCAAGGTGGTAAACGAAAGTCATGGAACAACCCCCAAGGGGGCCCAGCAAATAAACAGGCCAAGCCTTTTCCGTGCGCGACATGCGGAAAAGGGCACCCCGGGGAATGCCGTAAAGGTACGAACCGGTGTTTCACCATGGAGTGGAAGGACATATGGCGGCTTACTGTCCTGCCAAGAACCAGGCCCCTCCCCAACAACTCGTCCAGTACCAAGGTGCCCCAGCGAAACTACACTACATGCAAGCTGAGCTGGAAGGTACCCTGATGCTAGAGGCCCCACCAACTATGACGAATGCCAGGGTTTTCTCAGTTATCAAGGAGGACGTTGCGGAAGCTTCTACGGTTGTCACAGGTCAGATACTTATTTTCAATCAGTACGCTACTGCATTATTTGATACTGGAGCAATGCACTCGTTCATTTCTGTGCCATACACCAAGAAGATAGATGTGTTTCCGCAAGTGTTAGACGGCAAGTACTTAACGACCTTGCCTTCGGGAGAAATAATGACATCCACTCATATGCTGCGTGCGGTGCCGGTCGGAATCGTAGAAAGGGAACTCTACTGCGATCTGATAGTACTCGACATGCAAGATTATGATGTTTAATTGGAATGGATTTCCTGGGCAAATACGGTGCTTCTATCGAGTGCCGTAAGCGAAAGGTGGTCTTTCGTCCCATGGCAGGTTCTACGTTTGAATTCGTTGGAGAGCCAAGGAAATGAACCGGGAAATTTTTATCAACTCTCTAAGCACAGAAGATGTTAGACAAGGGATATACTGGATTTCTAGCATATGTGGTTGACGCCAGTCAAATGAAGAACCAGAAGCTAGAAGATGTCAGGGTTGTATGCGATTACCCAGAGGTATTCCCAGATGAATTACCAGGATTAGCTCCTGAAAGAGAGGTGGAATTCGAGATCGAATTGGTTCCTGGTACTAACCCGATCTCCAAGGCACCTTATCGTATGGCGCCAGTTGAATTAAAGGAGCTTCAAGAACAGCTACAGGAATTGCTTGATAAGGGATTTATTCGCCCTAGTCATTCCCCGTGGGGAGCTCTGATACTGTTTGTGTAGAAGAAAGACGGATCTATGCGAATGTGCATAGATTATCGAGCACTGAACAATGTAACGATCAAAAACAGGTATCCCCTTCCGAGAATAGATGATTGTTTGACCAATTAAAGGGAGCCACTATTTTCTCGAAAATTGATCTGAGGTCTGGTTACCATCAAGTTAGAGTAAGACAAGGGGATATTCCGAAGACGGCCTTCCGAACGAGGTATGGGCATTTTGAATTCGTTGTTATGCCCTTCTGCGTGACAAATGCTCCTGCTATGTTTATGGACCTTATGAATCGGGTATTCTCGTCCTTCCTCGACAAATTTGTGATTGTCTTCATCGATGATATCCTTATTTATTCAAGGACCGAGGAAGAGCACGCCGAGCACCTGAAGATAGTATTACAGGTTCTTCGGGAAAAGCAACTGTACGCAAAATTCTCCAAATGCGAGTTCTGGCTCAACCAAGTGGGTTTTTTGGGCCATGTTATTTCCAAGGACGGGGTTATGGTAGACCCAACAAAGATTGAAGCTGTGAATAACTGGAGCCGGCCAAAGAACGCCAATGAAATTAGAAGCTTTCTCGGGCTGGCGGGCTATTATCGAAAATTTGTGGAGGACTTTGCGAGGATTACAGCCCCTCTAACGGCTCTCACCCGGAAAGATAAAAAGTACGAGTGGACGGAGAACTGCGAAAGGAGTTTCTTGGAGCTAAAAAGGATACTTACCAGTGCTCCAATTCTTACCCTTCCGAAAAATAATCAGAGTTTTGATATGTACAGTGATGCCTCCAAACTAGGACTTGGAGTTGTACTTATGCAGAGTGGTAAGGTCATTGCTTATGCCTCTAGGAAACTCAAGGAATATGAACAGAACTACCCCACTCACGATCTAGAATTGGCCGTGGTGGTCTTCGCTCTTAAGATATGGAGGCATTATCTGTATGGAGCACAGTGTAGGATTTATACTGACCACCAGAGTCTGCGATACTTCTTCACTCAGAAAGACTTGAATATTCGACAACGCCGATGGCTTGAGCTAGTGAAGGACTATGACTGCGAGATCTTCTACCATCTAGGGAAGGCAAACAAAGTGGATGATGCCCTCAGCCGGAAGTTAAGTGCCACCTTGATGTCCATATCTATATTACCCCGGCCACTCGAAAGAGAAATTATTAATTTTGGAGTCGAGGTCATCTCCGGACGACTTACTACCATGACCATGGCACCGATGCTGTTCGAGGACATACGGGAAAAACAAAATGGTGATCCGAGTCTTCAGAGAATCAGGCGGGAGATCTTAGAATGAAAGGGCAATGGTTTTCGTATCGCCGACGGGGGAGTACTATACCTTAGGGATCGACTATGTATCCCTAATGATCCAGAGATGCGGAAAGAAATATTAGCGGAAGCTCACGGAACCCCTTATTCAATGCATCCGGGATCCACCAAAATGTATCTGTTAGTGATATGAGAGAAGTGTCCTAAGGCAATCGCCTTATGATTGTAAACATTTATTTTAATAAATGATAATTCACTATTTGAATATACATGTTTGTGTATTTGATTGGGATCTTAAACTCATCTACTGAATGTCCGCAATACAATTCACAGCATAAGAGAGTTTGTGATGGGATCACAACTAGTGATTATCTCTAAATGTGCAATTGTGAAGTATTGAAAATATCCCTAGTCGATGAATTGATAAATACGGACACTATCAATTCTGTTGAGACTAGCATGGGTTATTCTCTAATCAGCTGATTCTCACTGGCTGGCGACATTGGGATGTCCGGAGATAAACATGGATGCTAGTTAAGGGAACTAGTTCATTGGAGTGACTAGCTATAAAACTTCACATGGTAGTCTATACATAGACATGTCAGTGAAGTCCTTACCGCAGCTTAAGTGCGATGTTCCTTTGACTTGCGGTGTTCAAGTCATCTTGGTCATGGAGACTTATACTTTAACATCCTAAGCAAGCATCTCCAAGGAGGTGTGGACCCAGGATGGTTGGGTATAAGCCGAAGTGCCCAAAGATGTTTGAACAGCCTACAAAGGATTCACCACTCCTTGCGAGGAGATGTATACCCAAGGCCTATCGTCGGATTGTTACTCAAAGCCTCTGGCTAGAGCATGACATGTTTAGAGTATGAGTCTCTTAAATACATGTGAGTAATTAGAAATCCAAAGGACGAGAGAACACTACTTGGGCTAGGTGTGACGTAGTCAGCCTAGTAGGGACTGACACACATAGACCATGTCCTGAACCAAGTGGGTATAAGATGGTGAAGGGAATGAGGCACGATTCATTAGAGCTGTTGAAGGGTTTCAGAATTATTTCTGAGGTCAACCGTTGATCTTTCGATTAATTGGGGGTCATGATGTACTACTAGGTGCCACTCATGATCGTTCTATAATTAGTTGATTATAGACGGCCAACATAAATCGAAAGCCTGTTTAGTCACACGCACTACGAGTAATCCGAGGAATTTAAAATGAGTTGAAAATTTGATTTTCCGATCAAGAGAAATAAGTCGAATCTGAGTTAATCAGATGCGCAACGGAAGCTTAAAATGGATATGTCTTTTGAAAGCTTATTGGGCGAATTAAATGAGTTGAATTCGCTATGGGATCGGCTCAGTTTGGCCGGCCAAAGAGGGTGCCAACCCTCTATGGTTTGGCCGGCCACAACAAAGGGGAGAAACCAATTAATTTGGTTTAAATTATAAAATAAATCAAGCGCGATTTGTTTTATAAAATTATGGATAAATAAATTTGTTTTCATGGAAATTAAAATAAACTTTAAATGGTTTATTTTTATTTTGAAATCAATTATGAATTGATTTTTCCATGATAATAAAAATTTATATAATAAATTTATTTCTTTTATGGAAATTAAAATGAACCATGAATTGGTTTATTTTATTTTATAAAATCAATTATGAATTGATTTTTCCATGATAAGAAAAATTTATATAATAAATTTATTCTTTTTATGGAGATTAAAATAAACATTAAATGGTTTATTTTTATTTTATAAAATCAATTATGAATTGATTTTTCCATGATAAGAAAATTTATATAATAAATTTTATAAAAATTTATTCCACAATAAAAGGAGAGCTGTATTTGTTTTATTATAAAGTTAGTTATAATAAAACTTGGCTTAAACGGAATAATTCATAAGAAAATTTATAGGATAAATTTCTTATGAAAATTCCGTTAAGAGGGAGACTTGGCAAGGGAGAGACTACTATATAAAGGAACCAAGGCTAGGCTTGAATTCCTCAATTGAGTTATCAAGAGATCTAGTAGTTCTCTCTCTCTCTCTCTTATTCTCTCCCCCTCTCCTCCTCCTAGGGCCGGCGCCCCTAACTCCTCCTAGGGTCGGTGTCCACCTCTCCTAGGGCCGGCGCACCATCATCACACAACCTAGGGTTGGCGTGAGCAACATCCACCAAGGAGGAGCCAAAGAAGAAGAAGAAGAAGCGGATCGCAACTCCTTCCTTCCCGGAATTTAGATTCCGTTTCTTGGTGGTTAGTTTCCTTTCTTCTCTCTTGTTATTTTAGTTGTGCCTTTGGAGAATCTAGTAGTTCTCGTCGGCACAAAACTCATGGCTTTGCGAAGTGATCCCAAAGAGAACTCGGCGTGGACGCGAATAGAGGCGGAGCTTCCAAGGGACGCTACGGTTGGATCTCGTCCCTTACTTCGAGTTACGAGAGGTACAAATTAAATTAGTTTACTTTTTCGCAAAATTTTAATTTATGATCATGTTCACACATCATAAGGTTGCATGATAGATACGTGGTTAAAATAATTTGAGAAATTATTTTATGCTAATTCTTCCGCTGCACGTAAAAAATTTTAAATTTTACGAACCCGTATCCTTGTCAACATGCACCCAGTCCCAACAGTGGTATCAGAGCCGGTTAGTGTTCGACATAATCATATAATTGTTTTACGGAAATCTTTGTCATGATCTCAATTTTGAAAAATTTTCCAATTATGGAAACTTTCCAATTATTATAAATTTTAGATTTAGGAATTTCAAAGTTTGGAAACCCTCATGAAATTTCGCAAACGTTTGAAATATCCTAGTTTCTGAAATTTTATGATAATTGTGAAAACTTCCCATTTTTGGAAACTTTCTAATTTGGAAATTTCCTTTTTGGAAATTTTCCAATTTTGGAAATATATAAGTTTTCTTTGTACCAGAAACTTACAATTATTCTGAAAACCTATTATGAAATCTCACGATTTTAGGCACTTTCTTTCAAGAAAGTCTAGACAAATTTATGGATCATTAATTGACAATTAAATTCGAATTGGTTTAAATTATTAACAAAATTCTTTATATTGGATTGAGCCTCGGGGAGCCGTCCAATTTAAAGTTAGTTGTTGTAATTTAATTTCCCAATTTTGAATAAAATTGTCATCTTTAATTTGGTTATGCCTCGGGGAGCGGACCAAATTGGATTTATGACAAATTACTTTTCTTTGGGTATCTGAGCCTCGGGGAGCCACCCTTAGAAAATGATTTGTTGTAATTAATTAAATCCATGAATAAAATATGATTTAAGAGGTGATGCTCTTACATATTGTTGTCTCCAAAATTAATTAGGAAAATGGTTTCCTATAGAGTTTTCTTAAATGAGATTTTCATGAAAATAATATGTGGTTGAATTAAGGACTCCTGTCTCTTAATTCAATAAGATTTAATTTAGAGAAATCAAAGTCTTAAACATATTATTTTTGAAATTGATTATGACAATTTAGGAAATTGTTTCCCAAAACAATTCCTTTAATAAAGTATGAAATTAGAATTAGGAAATCCGGTTCCTAATTCAATTAATGAGATTTGATAAATTAAGTCACATACATACTTTATTAAGGAAATCGTTAGTCATGACATAATTCAATGTCATGAATGTGCTAAGAAAAGAAAGGATGAGACCCAAAACCCCTTACAAAATATTAAGGCCAACACCTTCCATTAATATGGTTAGAATCGGAGTTTTGTTTCTCGTTTCGGTTGATGGACACATCCATGCCCGGCTTGAACCTCAACATGTTCAAACCATAGAATTAGTTTATGAATAATATAGTTGGAGACAGAGGTCAATCCTTAGTTTTGGTTGTTGGACACATCCAAGCCTGACTAAACGGTTGAATGAGCTCCAACCATATTAAAACTATTTCTTGATTAATGGGTCAGCCTTAAGCTTGGAGCATCGATTTGTTGTGCCACAGCCAAGGTCGATGTAAAGAGAGGTGCAGTTGGGTGCTATGTATAATGTTGCATACTTGTTAATGAGTTAACAACCCAATGATTTATGCAAACATTCAATTAGTTGATAGCATAAAGTGATAATTACATATATATGATATGTAATCAGTATAATTACCTACCTTCATAGCTAAGAACAACTTGATGGCCACAGCCATGGTGGTTCTTATCTATGGTTGGATATCAACCTATTTGGAGATGTTCCTACGATCTCTCGAATTGATAAAAAGGGTTATTCAATTTGAAAAATAAATAGGATTTTATTTATGTATGTTGATACATTCTTCAATCATTCTTCTCACATAAGCTCAATTTGTATTTCTAGGATAATCACTCTATCATGTCTTCTCTAAATTTGCGTTCCATTTTGGACACCAATAAACTGACTGGGCCAAACTTCATGGACTGGCTTCGAAACCTGAGGATAGTCCTCATGGCAGAAAAGCTTGCTTATGTCCTTGAAGATCAACTTCCCAACCGTCCTCCTGAAAATGCAACTCAAGACCAATTTCCTGAGTTGCTCAACCTGCTGAAGACTGTAGAGCCTTCTGTGTAGCAGGATCAGAAGACGGTACTGTTAGTTGGTTCCTCGAAGAAAGGTTCTAAGAGGAAGGCGAAAGAACAGAATAAGGGAAAGAAGAAAAAGGCCAAAAAGACTGAAAAGACCCCAAAAGGCACTCGCCATCATTGTGGCCAGGAGGGTCACTGGCGAAGAAACTGCAATGTTTATCTTGAGTCCTTGAAGAAGAAGCCATCCGATGCCCCATCCTCTTCAGGTATCTTTGTTATTGGATGTCACTCTATTTCCTCAAACACCTGGGTACTTGATACTGGGTGTAGCTCACATATATGTAATGACATACAAGGGCTAAGGAATAGAAGAAGACTCGTCAAGGGAGAAGCGAATTTGCGAGTTGGAAATGGAGCAAAGATTGCAGTTGTTGCCATCAGAACATATTTGCTAAAGCTCCCTATTGGACGTGTCTTAGAATTGGATAATTGTTATTTTGTTCCTTCATTAATAAAGAACATTGTATCTATTTCATGTTTAAATGAAAAGGGTTATCATTTATCTTTTAGTAACAATTGTTGTTACATAACTTTAAATGGTGTTCTTTATGGGACCGGAACTTTGCGCAATGGTATCTACAAGTTAGATTTATCCTGTGACGTTTTCAATATCGAAGTTAGCAACAAACGTGCTCGAATAGATAATCGAATAGACTCCTACACATAGCATTGTCGTCTTGGCCATGTAAGTAAGAAACGCATGACCAAATTACACCGATGTGGAATTCTGGAATCATTTGAACCCGGTTCATTTGATACATGCGAATCATGCTTAATAGGCAAGATGGCCAAATTACCCTTTTTCGGAAAAGGTAATCCAATAGGGAGAATTGCTTGGTCTAATACATACTGATGTATGTGGACCAATGTCAACTCTTGCACAAGGAGGCTATAGCTACTTCATTACCTTTATCGATGATCACTCACGATTCGGGTATGTGTTCTTGATGAAATACAAGTCGGAAGCTTTTGAGAAATTCAAAGAGTTCAGAAATGAAGTAGAGAAACAGCTTGGCAAAAGGATTAAGATACTTCGATCCGATCGGGGTGGTGAATACTTAAGTCAAGAGTTTCAAGATTATCTGAGGGACAATGGGATATTGTCCCAATAGACTCCGTCGTCTACACCACAGCATAATGGTGTATCTGAGAGGCGCAACCGAACCTTCATGGACATGGTTAGGTCGATGATGAATCATGCAACTCTTCCAAAATCCTTTTGGGGCTATGCACTTAAGACAGCTGTTTACTTGCTAAACAGAGTCCCGACCAAGGTAGTCTCTACTACTCCATATGAGACGTGGAATAGTAAGAAACCCCACTTTACTCACCTTAAGATATGGGGTTGTCCCGATTTTGTGAAGCGGACTGTATCAGACAAACTGGATGCTAAGTCTGATAAATGTCTATTTATTGGATACCCTAAGGAAACGAAGGGTTACCAATTCTATCATCCCTTGGAATAAAAGGTGTTTGTTTCAAGGCAAGCTGTATTTCTGGAAAAAGAATTTCTTTTACAAGAAAACAGTGGGAGTGGCATTGAACTTGATGAAGTTCAAGAAACTCCAATAGACATTACAGAGACACCTAGTCTAGACCCACAACCAATAATTCATGATGATGAGCTATCAGTTGAACCTAAAACAACACCACCTCTTCGTAGATCTGATAGGACACGCAATATTCCAGAGAGATACGGATTTCTCATAATAGAATCGAACGACGTGTTGCTCATAAGCGATGACGAACCTATCAGTTATGAAGATGTTCTGAAAAATTCAGAAAGGGACAAATGGCTTGAAGCCATGAAGTCGGAAATCGATTCCATGTACGAAAATCAAGTATGGGACTTGGTTAACCCACCTGAAGGGATTCAACCCATAGGGTGCAAGTGGGTTTTCAAGAAGAAAACCGACATGGAAGGTAATGTTGTTACCTTTAAGGCTAGATTAGTGGCAAAAGGATATTGTCAGAAACAAGGAATTGATTATGACGAAACCTATTCGCCAGTAGCTATGCTTAAATCCATTCGGATGCTCCTAGCCATAGCAGCTCATTGTGATTATGAGATATGGCAAATGGATGTGAAAACATCATTCCTTAATGGAAACCTGCTTGAGGATGTATACATGATACAACCTGAAGGTTTCACATCAGTTGATAAAACCAAAGTATGTAAGTTTCGACGATCCATATATGGACTAAAGCAAGCATCCAGGAGCTGGAACATCCGTTTTGATGAGACAATCAAAGAGTTTGATTTCTCACAAAATCTTGACGAACCTTGTGTGTACAAGAAGGTTAGTGGGAGTGCAGTCGTATTCCTAGTATTATATGTCGATGACATATTACTTATAGGAAACGATATA
>JAGFNQ010008963.1:0-147154 GCA_024364735.1 Boesenbergia rotunda | reverse complement strand
CAGTTCTGGTTATTTGGCTGAGGCTTCTGGCCTCCTGTTGTCTTGTTTCAATCAGGACTGGCTTCTGCTGTGTTTGCTGTGCCTTGATGCTATTCAGATAGTGCTCTGAGATTAGAGCACTACTGACCAACTCCTCGCTGGTCTGAGGTCGGTGCGTCCCGCTGTTCACGTTGAGTGCTATTTCAGGGTTCAGCATGCGGAGCATCAGTCTGACTCGCTCCTTCTCTGTGCTGACTAGCTCTGGGCAGAGGCGAGCTAGTCTGTTGAACTTCGCGACTGCTTCTCCCACTGGTAGGTTACCTTGTCTGAACTCCATGAAATCCTCGTAGTGCTTGTTGGTAACCCGCATGTGGAAGAACTCCTCATAGAACTCTTGCTCGAAATCTGTCCAGCTCATCTGGTTGACTATCCTCTTATTCTTGACCCGCTCCCACCACATACGAGCATCTCCAGTTAGGCAGAAGGAGGCACATTTGACCTTCTCGACTTCTGGCCAGTCAAGAAGCTCCATTGTGCTCTCTAAAGTCTTGAACCAAGTCTGGGCATCCCAGGGCTCAGTCGTGCCTGAGAAACTTTCAGGTTTCAGCCTCTGCCACTGGACGAGGTATGCTTCTTGTCTTTGGTTCACGGCAGGGGTCTCCTGTGTGACTGGTGGAATTTCAGCCACCACTGGAGTTCCCACTCCTGTTGTGGGTGGTGTAGGGGGCACTGGGTGCTGATTTGCCATCAGTGTGGCGATGGTCTTCTGTTGTTCTGTAATCTGAGCTTGCATTTGAGCAATGACTGCCATCAGGTTTGGCTGTTCTGTGCCAGGCTCATTGTTATCTTGAACTAGAGTTCTGTTCCTTGCATTAGGAGCTCGGCCTCTTCTTGCCATCTAATAATGCATAAGGGAACAAGAATCACTACTATACTTCTAGGTATAGAACTTGTTTTCTTACTTAGTAACCTAATATCCATTCTAGGGATTAAACATGATTCCGTGATACTAAGGTATTAAACATGCTTCCTTGTTCTATGCACATATGAGTAAGTACTTAAGCATTTCTCTATACTGCAATTAAGTAAAGGAGCAATAGAAAAACTGAAACTTAAAGCTTTCTTACTTGAAGACGGCAAGGTTGAAGCTGATGTGTGTGTGATGCTGGAGAATGGGAACTGCTCTGATACAAACTGTAACACCCCGCCTTCTCTACCTTAGACGGACCGCTACTTGTCTACTTCTTGACTCTAATGCACGACTAAAAATGTGGAACTTTCTTTATAATCTTTTTTTTTGTATTCAATCCATCTAAAAATGATATTCTAACTTTAATAGTCATGCATGATACAATGATACAATGGCACATTACTAGTAATTCTAACCATTTAAACTCATCACACAAGGTTCTATAACATTTCTAAAGCACCATGAAATATGCATGCAACTTTTCTAAGCATATTTAAAGCAATAAGACTTAATTCGAAACTAACAACATCTTGGCACATGCAATAATATTTCTAGAACTTCATAGAATGTAAATCTTACTTTTCTACCGAATTTACAAGCATTTTAAGCACAATTAGGACTTAGTCCAAAAGGGAATAATAATAAGCTCAAGAATAAGTCTAAAATGCAATGTATCAACATGTTAAACTACTCATGCCCTTGCTCATCTAGTGCATTCACAAAAGTATGCATACAAATTTAAATGACATGGAATCTTCATTCTACAAAGTTGAGCATGTAAAACTATCCGAAGCATAAATGGTTAATAAACTCCATAACACAATAACTTGAAATTTGGAAATCTTAAACATGCATTTCAAATAAGCTAAACTGTCTCATCCCAAGGATCTCTCCAAGGTCAGCCACCACACACACGTCACTCAGCACCGCCTCGTCGCCTTCCTTCAGAATTGCTTGTCTTTACTTTTACCTGCAGTAAGAGGAAATGCAACTAATAAGCATAAAGCTTAGCAAGTACTATCTAGCTCACAAAATCTCGAAATGTGCAAGCATGCTTTTTAAACAAGGTGAAATCACATGAGATACTTTTATGCTTAAAAGAAACACTAAAACATGTATAACTCAAAACATGCATACTCAAGCATTAATAAGTCTTAACTCAATTTTTCTTGGCTTAACGTGAAACTTTAGCAATTCTTTAACTTTAAGTCTTTCTTTAACTTTTAGAAAATTTCCTTAAACTTTAGAAAAACTTTGCTAAAGCATATACTTGAAAATAATACTCACTTGGATCCACTTAAGACGTAAGTACAATCTTATGCGCGTTCACTAAAAGGTTGGGGTAGCGAGCCGCCAATCCTAATAAAGCAGACCTTGGTCTACCAGGGCCAAGACCTTGGAATTGGACACCTGGATTTCTTTAACGACGCCCTTGGACGCCGGGTACTGGCCTTAGAAAATAAAATACTTACTTTTTCTTATCTTTAAATGCCTTGGCATTTTATCGAACACCTTGTGTGCCCAAATCCCTAAGTCTTGACTTGTGGGGATTTCGTAAGGCCTTGGCCTTCTCTTTTCTTCTTCTTTATCTTTCTTCTCTTTTCTTATAGATTTCTTAGACCCTAAACTCACATAGGGTACTCTATCAAACATGTATAACCATATAATGAACTAAGATCACATGCAAAATCTTAAACTAAAAGTAAATATCTCTTTTAAAACTTTTTAAGGGAAAATTCTTGCGGAAAACCGCCTCTTACTACAGGTGAGCAGTACTTACCTTGATTTCTTGGACTTACAACCGAAATTAGACGACTAGGGCTCGGGTGAAACTTGAGATCTCTACGAACCGACCGCGCCTACGTGTTCTTCTCGTCGAGACGAACGAAACGCTCCGCACTCCTTGCTTTTCCTTGGCCGGCGCCCCTTAGGAGAGGAGAGGAGGAAAGAAAACCTAGGTTCCCTTTTGTTTTCGCCGCCCCTCCCTCGCCCCCTTCTCGCACGCAGCCGAAAATTCTCCTCCAAGGGTTTCACGCGACTTAAGCGGGGTTTAAATATCTCTTCATGAAAAAACGTAACTACTCTATAAAATTAGTTCTCTCCACCTTTTGTTGTGCTTCATACCCTAGCCCAGCCGGTCACTTGCGCACCCTTAAGGGCTTGCTCCTCCTGTGGTCGCGAGTTCGAACCCCCCTGCTGCCCATTAAAGTTTTTCGTTTTTTAAAAATACTAAACGGACTCGGAAAAATCCATAAAAATATTCTAAAAATTCCTAAAAATATCTAGAATATTTCTAAAACATTTTTAAATAGTTCTAAGGACTTTAAGGACTTAAAATGGAAATTTTGGGGCGTTACAGTTATGGAGGGACCTTATTTCAGTCAAGCAAGAATGGAAGCCCCACCAGCCACTACCAACGCCAGAGTTTTCGCTGTCACCAAGGAAGAAGTGGCAAATGCTCCTAACATGGTCACAGGTCGAATACTCATCTCATCTCAATATGCTATTGTGTTATTCGATACTGGGGCAACCCATTCTTTTGTATCCATGGTTTTCTCTAAAAAGCTAGGGATCCCACCAGAAAGTTTGGGTCAGAAATTTTTAACAACCTTACCGTCAGGGGAAGTAATGGCCTCTACTCAGAGGCTAAGGGCAGTACCAATCTGGATTTCCAACCGAGAGCTCTATAGTGACTTGGTAGTCCTTGAGATGAAGGATTACGATGTCATTTTAGGGATGGACTTCTTGAGCAAGTAAAATGCTTCTATAGACTGCCGCAAGAGAAAAGTCAAGTTCACACTAGAAGCAGAACCATCATTTGAGTTTATTGGAGACCCAAGGAGAAAGGCAAAGAGGTTCCTATCTACCTTACAAGCTCAGAGAATGTTAGAGAAGGGGTGCTCTGGTTTTCTAGCTCATATAGTGGATGCAAGTCAAGGAGAAGGATTGAAGAGAGAAGAAGTGAGGGTAGTCTGTGACTATCCTGAGGTATTTCCTGAAGAGTTACCAGGACTCCCTCCCAATCGGGAAATTGAGTTTGAAATTGAGTTGGCCCCAGGAACCAACCCAATTTCGAAGGCACCTTATCGCATGGCGCCAGCAGAACTGAAAGAATTACAAGAATAATTGCAGGAGCTGCTCGACAAGGGTTTCATCCGCCCTAGTCATTCACCTTGGGGAGCTCCTGTACTGTTTGTCAAGAAGAAAGATGGATCTATGCGAATGTGCATAGATTATCGAGCTTTGAATAAGGTAACCATCAAGAACAGATATCTTTTGCCAAGGATAGATGATTTATTTGATCAGCTGAAGGGAGCCACAGTGTTCTCCAAGATAGATCTGCGATCAGGTTACCATCAGCTCAGAGTAAAGGAGAGTGATGTGCCAAGGACTGCTTTCAGTACAAGATATGGACACTATGAGTTTGTGGTCATGCCCATTGGAGTGACAAACACCCCTGCGACGTTTATGGATCTAATGAATAGAGTGTTCAAGGATTTTCTGGACAAGTTCGTCATTGTCTTCATTGATGATATCCTAGTGTATTCAAAGACTCAGAAAGAACATGAAGAACACCTGAAGATAGTGTTGCAAACCTTACACTAGAAGGAGTTGTACGCCAAATTCTCAATGTTTGAGTTTTGGCTTGATCAGGTGGCCTTCCTAGGCCACATTATTTCCAAGGAAGGTATTATGGTAGACCCAGCCAAGATTGAAGCAGTTAGTAACTGGAGTCAACCAAAGAATGCCAGTGAGATCAGAAGTTTTCTGGGTTTGGCAGGGTATTACAGAAGGTTTGTAGAGGACTTTTCAAAGATAGCTTCTCCACTTATAGCCCTTACCAGAAAGAATAAGAAGTATGAGTGGACTAAAGACTGTGAGCAGAGTTTCCTTGAGTTGAAGAAGAGACTGACCAGCGCTCCTATCCTTACAGTACCCGAAGGTGATAAGAGCTTTGATATATACAGTGATGCATCAAAGCTAGGACTTGGAGCAGTCCTTATGCAAGAAGGCAAAGTCATAGCTTATGCTTCCAGGCAACTCAAGGACTATGAAAAGAATTACCCCACTCATGATCTGGAGTTGGCAGCTGTAGTCTTTGCTCTAAAGATATGGAGGCATTACTTGTATGGAGTGCAGTGTAAGATTTATACAGATCACCAGAGTCTGAAATATTTCTTCACTCAGAAAGACCTCAATATGAGACAGCGAAGGTGGCTCGAGTTAGTAAAGGACTATGACTGTGAGATTCTTTACCACCCTGGTAAGGCAAATAGAGTAGCAGATGCACTGAGTAGAAAGACTTGTGCCACTTTGATGTCCTTATCATCATTAGCACCACCATTACAGAATGAGATAGTGGATTATGGAGTGGAGATTATTGATGGACAGTATAGCTCTATTGACACTAGAGTCAACCTTGCTTGAAGATATACAGAAAGAGCAAGCTGAGGATTCTGATATCCAAAGGATCAAGCAAGAGATACAAGAAGGAGAAAGTAAAGAGTTTAGAGTATCTGACAGTGGGATACTCTATTATGGTGACCGTTTATGTGTCCCTAATAACGAAGAGCTGAGGAAGAAGATTCTTGAAGAAGCCCATGGAACTCCCTACTCAATGCATCCTGGTTCCACTAAGATGTACCAGGATTTGAAAGGAAGATTTTGGTGGTCAGGGATGAAGAGAGACATAGCTAAGTATGTCAGCACCTACCTGACATGTCAGAGAGTTAAAGCAGAACACCAGAGACCAGGAGGTGTCCTACAGCCCATTCAGATTCCAGAGTAGAAATGGGAAGACATAGCCATGGATTTCATAGTTGGTCTACCAAAGACAACTAATGGCTATGATGCTATTTGGGTGATAGTAGACAGATTGACCAAGTCTGCCCACTTTTTGGCAATCAGAGTGTCCTACTCAATTGAAAAGTTAGCCCAGTTATATGTGCAGGAAGTGATCCGACTACACGGAGTCCCGAAGACCATTATCTCTGATAGGGATGGTCGTTTCACATCACACTTTTGGGATTGCGTACAGACAGCGTTAGGCACCAAACTGAAATTCAGCACAGCTTTCCATCCCCAGACTGATGGACAGACAGAGAGAGTGAATCAAGTTTTAGAAGATATGCTCAGAGCTTGTGCATTAGACTTCAAGGGCAGTTGGTGCAAGTATTTGTGTTTAGCTGAGTTTGCCTACAACAACAGTTACCAAGCCACTATTGGTATGGCACCCTATGAAGCTCTTTATGGTCGGAAGTGCAGATCTCCCCTCTGTTGGTATGAAGGTAGTGAGAAGAAAGAATTGGGGTCACAAACTGATCTCATAGATGATACCACAGAAGCTATAAAGAGCATCCGCCAGAGGATAGAGACTGCTCAGAGTAGGCAAAAGAGTTATGCCGATGTACGCCGTAGGCCGTTAGAGTTTGAAGTTGGGGATACAGTTTTCCTCAAAGTAGCTCCTATGAAGGGTGTGATGAGATTTGGCAAGAAAGGCAAGCTAAGTCCTCGATACGTAGGGCCCTACCCAGTAACGAAAAGAGTGGGCAAAGTAGCTTATGAGTTGGAGCTACCCTCAGAGATGTCAGCAATACACAATGTGTTCCATGTCTCAATGCTAAAGAAGCATATCCCAGATGCCAACCAAGTGATTGAGCCACAGATGGTACAAGTGCAAGAAGATCTCAGTTATGAAAGTCGACATATTCAGATAATAGATCGAGCAGATAAGAAGCTGAGGAACAAAGTGGTACCATTAGTGAAAGTCTTATGGCTGAATTAGAAGTATGAAGAGGCAACTTGGGAATCAGAAGATAGCATGAGGCAAAGGTATCCAGAGCTGTTCTAAGTCCGAGGACGAACTTTTTATAAGGTAGGGAGGATTGTAACACCCAATAATTTCCTGGTATTATTAGGGATTTTTAGAAATTTTTTCTAGCATTTTTAGGAATATTAGAGCATTTTTTTTCGGATCAAAATAAGAAGAAAAAACTTTAAAGGGCAGCAGGGGTTCGAACTCACGACCACAGGGGGAGCAAGCCCCTAAGGGCGCGCAGCTGACCGGACAGGCTACGGTATCAAGCACAACAAAAGGTGGAGAGAAATAATTTTATAGAGTAGTTAAGTTTTTCATGAAGGGGTATTTAAACCCCTCTTAAGTCGCGTGAAACCCTGGGGAGGAGAATTGCGGCCGCGCGTGAGAAAGGAGGAAAGGCGAGGAAGGGTTGCGAATTCAAGGAGTTTTCTTCTTCTCCTTCTTCTTTTGCTCGAGTAGAAGATCTAGGGTTTTCCCTAGAGTCAAGGGGGGAGGTTTTGCGTGAAGGAAAAGGGAAAGGAGGTCTACGATTGGAGTTATTTCTCTGTTTTTGTGAGTTTTCTCCTAGACCGAAGTAAGTAAATCACTCACCTGCAATAGGAGTAGTTTTCGCCATGAGATTATCGTTGTGAAGCTATGTTTTGAAAGTTAAGACCATGTTTCTTAAGTAAGTTGATTTATAAGCTTAAATTCTTATTGATGCATGTATTGTAAGGTAGAATTCGAATTTGAATTGTTGTTGAGATATGTGATTTGAGCATGTTAGGAATTAGTGGTTGAAAAGTCCCAAGGATAAGCCTTGGACTTAGGGCACGCAAGGTGCTCGATGAAAGTCCCGAATGGGAAGGTAAAAGTGTAAGTGCAACATTGTTTGCAAAAGAGAGTTAGATAATAAGTATGAATAATGTATAGTAAGAAAAGTATTTTACTTTTAGAAAGAGACATGTACCGGGCAAATGTGAGGCCCACTGAAAGTTAGTAGAAAGTTCTAAGAGGGTGCGGTGGCTAGCTACCTCGCAACTTATTAGAAAAAGCGCGCATTGGTACCCCGATACCATGGTACAATGTCAAGGCCTAAAGAGAAAGTTGATTATTATTTTCAAGTATACAAGTATATGTGTGAGTGTTTCTTTTATTAGTAAGTGTTTTTAGTTCATGTGTACTTTGATACATTGCAAGCATGATAAAGTATTTCAAGTTGTAAGCATGTTTAGTTGTAAGTATTCTGAGCAAGTAAAGTTTTTAAAGCATTCCTTGAAATGAGCATGTTTAGTATCGATATGTGATTTTTGTGAGTAGGGATTTACTTACTAAGCATTGTGCTTACTAGTTGCATTTTCCTTCTATTGCAGATAAAGGTAAAGAAAAAGTGTAAGTTAAGGAGGCGAAGGGACTTGCTTTGATGTTCAGTGGCGGCGGAACCGTGGAAGAGATCTTTGGGTTAAGTCTTATAGAAACTAGTGGTTTATGTTTTGGATTGTTAGAACATAATGATTTTGTGTAAACATTGCATAGAGACAAGGTTGAGTACAAAACTCTAGTATAGCTTTAATATTTAATGTTTTGGTTGGTAAAATGTGAACATTGTGTTTATCTCCGCATAGAGTCAAAAGTTGATACAATCTTTAGCATAATTTCATATGGTTTGGTAGTCTTGTTAAACTCTGCAAAGATTCTTATTTCAAGTCATTAGATTTGCTTGGAGTTGCTAGGATGTTTATAAAACAAGCATAGAGTATAGACATGGTGTTATATCCTTGTATGTCTTGAAAATATATGATTTGTGTATGTCTTTAGCACGATTTTGATTGGTGAAGTCAAAGGTTAAGGTTAAGTGAGTAAAGGTAAAGGTAGTAGTAAGCGAGCGACGATCCGGCTTAAGTATAGAGAATGTTAAAGAAGTCGGGTCGTTACAGAGGCACAGAGGCCTTCTTTAGCCATAGCCTTATTGGATCATCATCCCTTTCCTTAGACAAAGCCTTTTAAAGAAATAATACTCATAATTTACTCTTTGGAAAACTTTGGTCCAACTAGTCTAGGATGTGGCGAGGTAGCTTCGGCTAGTTCCACTTATCTAAGTCGACCAGGCTGGGTACTCCTTATCTTCCTGACTTCCTAGACCAAGCTTTCCTAATGTACTATCATCTCGCCCAACCATTGTACTATGTTAGGCAAGAATCAATTAACCTTTTTCCTATCTAGCCATTCTAAGTTAAGCAGAAAAGTAAACATGAATGACATGACAGATATTTAAGGAAAAATAAGCAGATGCATGGGCATCGCAGTTATGCATGAGTCAATCATGTAAAATCATTTTTATTAGGTTTCTAATAAAGTGTCAAATTCTCAATTTGATACAGACCGTATGAACCCGTGAATATGTCATCCCACCTTGACATATTTATTGTTACTTAGTTGGAGGTTTCAGTTGGGTAGATTTTATTTAGTTTCATAATTGAAGGTAATTAATTGAAATTTAGTTCATGGATTTTGTTGAATTAAGAATTGAATTGTTAATTAATTAAGATTTAAGAATTAATCAAGATTTTAAGTTATTAAGAATTAATTAAGATTTAAGTTATTAAGAATTAATTAAGATTTGAGTTATTAAGAATTAATTAAGGTTTATATTACTAAGAATTAATTAAGGTTTTAATTAGTTTAAAAATTAATTAATGTTAAATTATTAAAAATTAATTAAGGTTTAAATTAGTTAAGAATTAATAAGGTTAAATTATTAAAAATTAATTAAGGTTTAAATTATTAGGAATTAATTAAGGTTTAATTATTAAAAATTAATTAAGTTTTAAATTATTAGGAATTAATTAATTTTAAATTATTAAAAATTAATTAAAGTTGAAATTATTAAGAATCAATTAAACTTGAAATTATTAAGAATTAATTAAACTTGAAATTATTAAAAATTAATTAAAGTTGAAATTATTAAGAATCAATTAAACTTGAAATTTTTAAGAATTAATTAAACTTGAAATTGTTAATTAAAGTTTAAATTGTTAATAATTTTGGGTCTAGTTACATCATTTCCATTAATTCAAAAATATCTGAATCATCTACTATTTCTTTTTCATTTAATATTTCAAGTTTGTTTAATACTTCTACTTTATTTGAATTTTTGTAAACCTTATTAAATATAGATTTAATACTAATAAATTCATTTTCATCTTCATCCTCATCTTCAGAGTTATATTTAGAAATTGTATCATTATCTTCATAGTAGGTATAATAAATTTCAGGGTTATAAATTAAGGTTGTATCACTGTATTAAAATTGGTAGAATTAACTAAGAGTTGACTGTTATCCTCACCATTATCTTCAGACACAGGTTGAGTATTATTATCAACATTATCTTGAGTATTAACTATAGGATCGGTGCCGTCGATAGAGGGGGGGTTGAATATCGACTCGAAAAATTCCTTCAGAAAACTCGTCGTTTGTTCGTTCAAAAAGAAAGTCAAAGATCCGGCCAATCTGGAAGTCCGAAGTGTAGTGCACTACCTCCTAAGTCTCCTTGGTTGCAGAGCTTCGTCTCTAGCACTTTTTCTTTGCTTAGAATGCTTAGAATGATGTAGCAAGTGTTTTTCTGCCTTAAGGGGTCGAACCCCTTTATATAGTGGTATCCAGGGTGCCTTAGAAGCCTCTGAGGTGCCTCATATGCGGTCAAACCTGATCCGTAATCGTAAACTTCAAGGATGGATCAAATCAGCCCATCCAGGGTGCCTAGGTCCACCCAAGGCACCTGGGATGACCTTGAGAGTGCCCTAAAGCATGGGGGTGCCTGTATTAACATAGGCGCCGTAGATGCTTCTCCTAGGTGCCATTTTCCCTGTGTTTGCTCTTCTATCTTACCTCCAACTCCAGGTACCTGCAAGACAATTAAACACAAGACAAATATACAGATTATCTTAGCCTTAAAGATTGGTTCTGACTTTGGTTTTCACCCTAAACCCTAGGTTGAACCGACACCTAATGTTCCCTTTCCCAGGGAACACACCTTAACCTACTCCACCCTGGAGAAGTTACAGCTGCCACCCGGGACCTCCGGTTGGACTTTTGCTTAATCTCCGAGACTCCTGGATCTCGACACATCCGAACCTCGACCCGTCTCTACTTATGTCCTTAGTCATCGCTCGACTAAATTGCTCGATCCCCCAGACCAAGACATCGTGCTTGGCCTCCGAGAACCCGGATCTCAAGACGTCTGATCCTCAACCCGTATCTACTTATGTCGTGATCCCCGCTCGGCAAAGACTTCGTTGCCTGATCCCCGACCAAGACTTCATGCCCAATTCGTCGAACCAGGACTTCGGTGCCCAACCCTCGGTCAGGTCTTAGGTGCCCAGCCCTAGGCCAAGATTTAGTGCCCAATTCCTCGAACCAGGACTTCGGTGCCCAACCCTCAGTCAGGTCTTAGGTGCCCATCCCTCGGCCAGGACTTAGTACTCAACCCTGCAGGTTAAGACTTTGTGTGTGACGCCCGCCCTTATATCTACTCTCGGGGCGGGGTCACGTACTATCATTCGTATAAATTTTTTTTTCTTAAAGTACTAATAACAAAGTACTAAGCATGCTTGTTCAAAACTAACCTATAACATGATAGGTTCAACTCATAATATAATCAAGTATATGAGTAATCCAAGTGTAACATTCATTACTAAAGAAAAGTTAACATAAGCATAGTATTGTAGATATGAAGATCTTTATTTCCCGAGCCACCACCCCACACATCTTCAGCCCTACTGCCTCTTCCTTTAGTTTAAGTGTCTCTTACCCTTATCTGCAGCATAAGACAACATATAAACTAGTAAGCACAAATGCTTAGTAAGATCCTGTCCTACTCGCAAAATCCATATCATAGAAAGATAAGAGAATAAATCACATTCAAGCATGGTAAGTGTTTAAGCATGTTAAACATCTAAGCATATAACTTCATAGGAAGGTTTCTTTGAAAACATATAAACATAATACTTGAACATAGCATAATCATTAGGGCCCGACTTGTACTTCATGTTTTGCGCGCGCCCCTAAATAGGAACGAGGTAGCTAATCCCGAACCACTAGGGTTTACTAGGCCTTCTCAAAAGTCCTTCAGCCTAGTATCATAATCATTTGACTCGCTTTAAGAGTCTATAGTACAAGCCATTACAAAATAAAATAATTATCATGTTCTTTATTTTCATAAAGTATGCTCTTAGTCCCAACCTTCTAGGGAAGCATTCTTTAGGCCCTAAGCCTTCTTCGTTCATGCCCTACAAGGCTCATTCTTATGCATATGAATGCATCCATAATCATGATAACTAGCCTAGTATAAAGCATGCATTTCATAAGGGTGCCCCATGGGCTATAATGCATGCTCATACATAGATCTCCATAATCATGATAACCAGCCTATTATAAAGCATGCATTTCATAAGGGTGCCCTATGGGCTCTAATGCATGCTCATACATAGATCATAATTCAACCCCTTAAACATATCTTATATATGACAAGGTTGGTCACATAAATCATATTCATATCATAGGAAGTGGTAGCATGCTTCATGGGTAAATCAAATGGTTCATAACCCTTAAACTAGGGGTCTTGGCCGAAACTCAAGGCTAGGGAGAGTTTCATTTTTTTTCCTAATCCAACACTCCATTTAAACATCATTTGCATATACATATCATCCTCCCAAACATATGCATATCTCCTAGGGTACATCCCATACAATCATCACATATATAGGCATATGATTTTACTAAACACAATCATAACCTCATAGGGTAAGTTGTCCTTCACAACCTCATGTTTCATGCCTTGGCCAAATGTTACATGCTAAGGAATCCAATCAAACATTTCCTTTGAATATCACATGCATATACATCTCATATCATTTTACATAAGCATATCACATAAAATAATTTAACCTTCACAAACCCTAAGGTTTCATGCCTTGGCCGAATGGTGTAGGGTAGGGAAACTAGGGTTTTGAAATTAAACCTTCACACAAGCATTTAATCAAACACCTTGTCTACACTACTAGGCATAGATTCATCATAGGCAAATCAAGCATCCCTAAACCCTAATCTTCCTAGGTTGGCCGAATGATGTAAGAGTAGGGTAGGCTAGGTATTTGACATCCAATCTTCACACAAACATTTATTCAAACACCTTACCTACACTACTAAACATGGACACATCATAGGATAGCAAACAACCCAAAAAAACCTAGCCCATTCCCTCTTGGCCGAAAGTTGTAGGGTGGCTAACCCTACTTTTTGTTATCACAACATGAAGGAAACCAACATATATTCATACCCTAAGTTCCTAGGGATCTCCTCATGCAATAAGAAGTATCCAAGGCATATTAAATGGAGGTGGCCGAAAGTTTCATAAAGGAGGAAGGTTTCCTTTTCAAAAACAACAATAAGAAGAAACATACAAATCAAACAATAACGATTACACTGCAGGCGAGGGGATACATACATCCTTTCGCTTGAATTTCGCCTTCCCTAGATCCTTAGGGTACTCTTGGTTGAAGGAGAAGTGGAGGTTCCTTTCGCCAAAACTCCTCTAGAACTTCTTGGCCCTAGTGGAGGGCAAGACCCTTTAGATAGTCTCCTTCCTTCCACTTCCCTAGGGTTAGAAACCCTAGGTTGTATTTTTTCGAAAACACAAGGGAGAGGGGCAATGAAGTTTCGGTGGGGAAGAGAAAGGAAGAAGAAGAGGAAGTTACTCCCACCCCTTCCCTCTCTTATTTATACTTTTCTCATGAAAAGACATGTCTCTTCACTATTACACGCTTAACAAGCATGTTTCTTATTCTCTCAACAAGAAACAATGCTTGGTGTAGTGGTTAAGACATGGTG
This sequence comes from Boesenbergia rotunda, assembly GCA_024364735.1. Classification (NCBI taxonomy): domain Eukaryota; kingdom Viridiplantae; phylum Streptophyta; class Magnoliopsida; order Zingiberales; family Zingiberaceae; genus Boesenbergia; species Boesenbergia rotunda. The sequence goes on along the minus strand of JAGFNQ010008963.1, from coordinate 133,520 downwards.
AGTGCAACTAGGAGGTTCAAGGTTCGATCCTTGCTTCCTCCTTTCTACACTTTCTTTTTATTACCTTTTGCACTAATCCACATCAAAGCCTATTAAGCCAAATCCATCATGATATTTCATAATAATTTTTCCATGAATTCATAACATTATTTACATAATATTTCATGATAATTTCCCATGAATTCATAATATTATTCACATAATATTTCATAATAATTTTCCATGAATTTCATAATAATTTTCCATGAATTCATAATATTATTCACATAATATTTCATAATAATTTTCCATTAATTCACAATATTATTCACATAATATTTCATAATAATTTTCCATAAATTCATAACATTATTCATGGTGAAATTTTGGGGTGTTACAATCCTACCTATCTTATAAAAAGTTCGTCCCGAACTTTAAAACAATTCCCAGGTACTTAAATTGCGAAAATTGGGGTGTTACAATCCTACGCACCTTATAAAAAGTTCGTCCCGAACTTTAAAACAATTCCCAGGTACTTAAATTGAGAAAATTGGGGTGTTACAATCCTATGCACCTTATAAAAAGTTCGTCCCGAACTTTAAAATAATTCCGGATACTTTAATCGTATTGCCTCCTCTCGTTCCCATGTGGCTTCTTCGAATTGCTCGTTCCGCCACAGAACCTTTACTAAGGGTACTTTCTTGTTCCTTAGCTTTTTAACTTCCCGATCTAGGATCTGGTACGGTCCCACATATCTCGGACTCAGCTTCCCTCTCTTCCTGAATCTCATCACCCCTTTCATAGGGGCCACTTTTACTCCTTCCTTTGGGATAACATGTCCCAAGTATGATACTTGATCGAGCCAGAACTCGCATTTGGGAAATTTAGCATATAGTTGTTCCTTCTGAAGAATCTGTAGTGCTATACTCAGGTGTTCCGCGCCCGATAGTCGATACACATTCGCATCGACCCATCCTTCTTTTTAACGAACAGCACGAGAGTTCCCCATGGAGAGTGACTAGGGCGGATGAGTCCCTTGTCAAGCAACTCCCGTAACTGTCCCTGGAGTCCTTTAACTCAGCTGGCGTCATTCGGTAAGGCGCCTTAGAGATCGGATTTGAACCCGGTATCAATTCGATCTCAAATTCGATTTCCCTGTCAGGGGCTAGCCCTGGTAGTTTATCGGGGAAGACTTCTGGGTAGTTGAATACCACTCTGACGTCTTCTAGCCTCTGGTCCTTTTCTTGGCTTGTATTGACCACATGTGCTAGAAACCCAGTGCATCCCTTGCTTAACATCTGCTGAGCTTTGAGAGCCGATAAGAGTTTCCTGGCTTCTCTTCTTGGCTCTCCAATAAATTAAAACTTAGTGTCTGCCTCTGGTTGGAAGACTATCTTTCTTTTACGGCACTCGATTGAAGCGTCGTATTTACTCAGAAATCCATGCCCAATATAATGTCATAGTCTTGCATGCCCAGCACTATCAGATCGCTATAGAGTTCCCTCCCAGCGATCCTGATTGGTGTGGCACGCATCATATGGGTAGATGGTATAATATCTCCCGAGGGTAAGGTTGTAAGAACTTGCAGTTCATAACTTGAGGGGGTATATCTCGTTGAGTGGTGGTGCTGTCTCGTTAAGTGGTGGAGGGGCAGTCCCATTAAGACGGTTACTACGTCTTCTAGCCATCTTCATAAGAAATGAGACTAGTATGAGGTAATAGTTATTCCTACCTTCATGCATAATTAACTAGGAGTAACACATACTATCACGCATAAATAAAGTAGTAGGTTTAGAGTTCTTACTTGGAAGCGGCAGGATGAGCTTGATGTGTGTGTAGTGGAGGGGAAAACTGCTCTGATACCAACTTGTGACACCCGCCCTTATATCTAATCTCGGGGCGGGGTCACGTACTATCATTCGTATAAATTTTTTTTTCTTAAAGTACTAATAACAAAGTACTAAGCATGCTTGTTCAAAACTAACCTATAACATGATAGGTTCAACTCATAATATAATCAAGTATATGAGTAATCCAAGTGTAACATTCATTACTAAAGAAATGTTAACATAAGCATAATATTGTAGATATGAAGATCTTTATTTCCCGAGCCACCACCCCACACATCTTCAGCCCTCCTGCCTCTTCCTTTAGTTTAAGTGTCTCTTACCCTTATCTGCAGCATAAGACAACATATAAACTAGTAAGCACAAATGCTTAGTAAGATCCTGTCCTACTCGCAAAATCCATATCATAGAAAGATAAGAGAATAAATCACATCCAAGCATGGTAAGTGTTTAAGCATGTTAAACATCTAAGCATGTTAACTTCATAGGAAGGTTTCTTTGAAAACATATAAACATAATACTTGAACATAGCATAATCATTAGGGCCCGACTTGTACTTCATGTTTTGCGCGCGCCCCTAAATAGGAACGAGGTAGCTAATCCCGAACCACTAGGGTTTACTAGGCCTTCTCAAAAGTCCTTCAGCCTAGTATCATAATCATTTGACTCGCTTTAAGAGTCTATAGTACAAGCCATTACAAAATAAAATAATTATCATGTTCTTTATTTTCATAAAGTATGCTCTTAGTCCCAACCTTCTAGGGAAGCATTCTTTAGGCCCTAAGCCTTCTTCGTTCATGCCCTACAAGGCTCATTCTTATGCATATGAATGCATCCATAATCATGATAACTAGCCTAGTATAAAGCATGCATTTCATAAGGGTGCCCCATGGGCTATAATGCATGCTCATACATAGATCTCCATAATCATGATAATTAGCCTAGTATAAAGCATGCATTTCATAAGGGTGCCCTATGGGCTATAATGCATGCTCATACATAGATCTCCATAATCATGATAACTATCCTATTATAAAGCATGCATTTCATAAGGGTGCCCTATGGGCACTAATGCATGCTCATACATAGATCATAATTCAACCCCTTAAACATATCTTATATATGACAAGGTTGGTCACATAAACCATATTCATATCATAGGAAGTGGTAGCATGCTTCATGGGTAAATCAAATGGTTCCTAACCCTAAAACTAGGGTCTTGGCCGAAACTCAAGGCTAGGGAGAGTTCCATTTTTTTTCCTAAACCAACACTCCATTTAAACATCATTTGCATATACATATCATCCTCCCAAACATAAGCATATCTCCTAGGGTACATCCCATACAATCATCACATATATAGGCATATGATCTTACTAAACACAATCATAACCTCATAGGGTAAGTTGTCCTTCACAACCTCATGTTTCATGCCTTGGCCAAATGTTACATGCTAAGGAATCCAATCAAACATTTCCTTTGAATATCACATGCATATATATCTCATATCATTTTACATAAGCATATCACATAAAATAATTTAACCTTCACAAACCCTAAGGTTTCATGCCTTGGCCGAATGGTGTAGGGTAGGGAAACTAGGGTTTTGAAATTAAACCTTCACACAAGCATTTATTCAAACACCTTGTCTACACTACTAGGCATAGATTCATCATAGGCAAATCAAGCATCCTAAACCCTAATCTTCCTAGGTTGGCCGAATGATGTAAGGGTAGGGTAGGCTAGGTATTTGACATCCAATCTTCACACAAACATTTATTCAAACACCTTACCTACACTACTAAACATGGACACATCATAGGATAGCAAACAACCCAAAAAAACCTAGCCCATTCCCTCTTGGCCGAAAGTTGTAGGGTGGCTAACCCTACTTTTTGTTATCACAACATGAAGGAAACCAACATATATTCATACCCTAAGTTCCTAGGGATCTCCTCATGCAATAAGAAGTAACCAAGGCATATTAAATGGAGGTGGCCGAAAGTTTCATAAAGGAGGAAGGTTTCCTTTTCAAAAACAACAATAAGAAGAAACATACAAATCAAACAATAACGATTACACTGCAGGCGAGGGGATACTTACATCCTTTCGCTTGAATTTCGCCTTCCCTAGATCCTTAGGGTACTCTTGGTTGAAGGAGAAGTGGAGGTTCCTTTCGCCAAAACTCCTCTAGAACTTCTTGGCCCTAGTGGAGGGCAAGACCCTTTAGATAGTCTCCTTCCTTCCACTTCCCTAGGGTTAGAAACCCTAGGTTGTATTTTTTCGAAAACACAAGGGAGAGGGGCAATGAAGTTTCGGTGGGGAAGAGAAAGGAAGAAGAAGAGGTAGTTACTCCCACCCCTTCCCTCTCTTATTTATACTTTTCTCATGAAAAGACATGTCTCTTCACTATTACACGCTTAACAAGCATGTTTCTTATTCTCTCAACAAGAAACAATGCTTGGTGTAGTGGTTAAGACATGGTGAGTGCAACTAGGAGGTTCAAGGTTCGATCCTTGCTTCCTCCTTTCTACACTTTATTTTTATTACCTTTTGCACTAATCCATATCAAAGCCTATTAAGCCAAATCCATCATGATATTTCATAATAATTTTTCCATGAATTCATAACATTATTTACATAATATTTCATGATAATTTCCCATGAATTCATAATATTATTCACATAATATTTCATAATAATTTTCCATGAATTTCATAATAATTTTCCATGAATTCATAATATTATTCACATAATATTTCATAATAATTTTCCATTAATTCTCAATATTATTCACATAATATTCATAATAATTTTCCATAAATTCATAACATTATTCATGGTGAAATTTTGGGGTGTTACAATCCTACCTATCTTATAAAAAGTTCGTCCCGAACTTTAAAACAATTCTCAGGTACTTAAATTGTGAAAATTGGGGTGTTACATTGTGCTTAGGTTAACCAGGACTTTCCTTCACCTTGATAAAGTCTTCTTTTGCTAGTCATATTAATCCTGACTAGACTTTTCTTCTGCCAAACATCAAGTCCTGTTTGGCTCACTCCTTGGTCTAACTAACCAACCCTGGGTTTCCTGCTAAACATCAGATCCTATTTAGCTAACCCTTATTCTAACTTATCAAACCTTAGTATATTAATCAGATTAAATCTAGGTTTGATCACCCTGCCAAACATCTGGTCCTGTTTGGCTAACCCTTGGTCATCTTAACCAACCCTGGGTATTATCTACTTTTCCAATCATTAGATCCTGTTTGGTTAACCCTTTTTCAAGCTGATCATCCCTGAGTTTACCCTACCAAATATAAGGTCCTGTTTGGTTTATCCCTTGATCACTTTGACTAACCCTTACCTTGTCTAACATTTATTATTAACTTAAGTATATTGTTAAACATCAAAACACTAGAGGAAGGCATCACTGATGCATCTAGCACCACAATCTCTCCTTTTTGATGTTTGACAATATCTTAAGTTAGGTTGGGTCTAAGGGTTAAATCTAGGTTTAATCCTTTGGGGAAATCGAAAGAAAATCTCTAACTTAAGCTCCTCTCTCCCCCTTTGTCACACATAAAAAAAAACTTACGGAAAAACTTGCACCAACAATGAAAGTTTTTGAAACGAAATGTAATTAAGCCTTTTTCCCTTTTTGAGATAATTTCTCTCTTTCTTTTGAAAAAACATAGGATAATTTTTTTGAAATCATATATAATTTTTTTTAAAAAAAATTCAAAATTCTTCCCCATTTTTTTTTTTAAAAAAAACTAAGTACTTGTTTTATAAAGTATAAAAACACTAAGTACTTAAATTGCACAACAATATGGAAAAATATATATGTTAAAAAATTCAGCTTCCCTAAGTCTGACACCAATCCTGGGAATCTTGTTGACCACAAGAAAATTCCTATGTGTCTTAGGGATTTTCCATAAATGTAAAAATAATCTCTTTCTTGATTTGATTTTTTTTTCAGTCTGACACAATCCTAGGAGATCTTGTTAAATTACATGAAAATTTTTCTAAGTGTCCTGAAAAAATTTTTCAAACTCAAGATGAGATAAATTTTTAAAGACTTTGTTTAAAAGATGGAAAGATTTTTACAAAATATTTTTGAAGACTGAGAATATTATTAAAAAATGATTTTGAAAAGATAGAGTTTTGAAAAGAGAATATTATGTTTTCAAGAAGATTTTGAAAATATAGTGTATAAAAATATAATATTTTTGAAACATTTAATAGTTCTTTGGATTTGACCTCCCCCTAAACCTGACACAGTCCAGTCCTAGGAAGCTTATTGACTATAAGTGATCTTCCTCTGAGTCTTAGGGTTTGATTCAAATGAAAAGAATTATCTAATAATTTTTCAAAAAATATCGTCAGAAAATATAATCAATTTCTTCTGAGTAGGACTCCCCCTAAACCTGCACAATCTTAGTAATCCTTGAAGATTATAAATGATTTTCCTATGTCTCTTTAGTGTTTATCTAAATCTAAACAGCAATTAACACATTTTTGAAATAAGTTTTGAAATAATATTATAGTTTTCAAGGAAATAATTTTTGAAAAATATTTTGAAGGATATAATGAGTTTTTGAAACATTTTTCAAAAACGTATTCTGAAATGATAATAATTTTAAAGTGCAAACCAGTTTGAGAAATATGAACTTTTTGAAAAGAATAATTTTGAAAAATAATTTTTAAAAGAACACAAAAGAGAGTCCCCCTGAACCTGACACCTTCTGGCTACCCTTGTTAACTACAAGGACCTCTACCTAAGTGTCTTAAGGGACTTTAGTGCTGACCTAAAAGGTTTGTGTCTAAGTGTGTAGGTCAAACAATTTTTGAAAAGATATATGATTTTTGAAAATGTATTTTATAAATAAGCAATCAGGCAAGCTTGAAATTCATAAAAATATTATTCTGTTTAAACATTATTTTGAAAATATATTTTTAAGAAAATATCCTAATGATATTGAAAACATTTTGAAAAATATTTGTCAATTAATTAGTCCTTAACATCTCACCCATTCTAAGTGTCAAAATACATACAAGCATGGTTGCCTTATGGGTGTTTGTGAGATGCTTAACTCATTTTTCTCAATTTAATTTATAGATTGCTTGACCATGAGTTAGATTCGAGTTTAATCAACTAGTAACTTAAAAGAATTTTTTAATAATTGGTTTCCAGGTCCTGGTGAGGCACAGAGACCTTCTTTGGTCGTAGCCTTATTGGATCATCAACTCTTTCCTAAGATAAATCCTTTTAAAGAAAAAATACTTTTAATTTACTTTTTGAAAAACTCAGGTCTAAATAGTCTAAGATGTGGCGAGGTAGCTTTGGCTAGTTTCCTAATGTACTATCATCTCGCCCCACCCGGGTACTAGGTTAGGCAAGTATCAACCAATATTTTTCCTATCTAACCGTTCTAAGTTAATCAGCAAAAATAAACTAGCATGTATGACATGACAGATATATATAAGAAAAATAAGCAAATGCATGTACATGGCATTTATGGATGAGTCAATCTAGTCAAAACATTTTATTAGGTTTCTAATAATGTATCAAATTCTCGATTTGATACATACCGTGTGAACTCGCGAATATGTCAACCCACTTTGACATATTTGTTGTTATTTAGTTGGAGGTTTCAGTTGAGTAGAATTTTATTTAGTTTCATAATTGAAGGTAATTAATTGGATTTTAGTTCATGGATTTTGTTGAATTAAGGATTGAATTGTTAATTAAGATTTTAGAATTAATTATGATTTTAAGTTGTTAAGTATTAATTGGTTAAGAATTAATTAAATTTTAATTATTTAAGGTTTAATTAAGATTAAAATTAGTAAGATTAAATTTATTAAGATTAAAATTATTACGAATTATGTAGGATTAAAATTATTAAGAATTAATTAGGGTAAAAATTAGTAAGATTAAAATTATTAAGAATTAATTAGGATAAAAATTATTAAGAATTAATTAGATTTAAATTATTAAGTATTAATTAGGATTTAAATTATTAAGAATTAATTAGGATTAAAATGTTAAGAATTAATCTTAAATTGCTAAGAATTAATGTTAAAATTAACTTATTAAAATTGTTAAGAATTTTGTGTCTAGTTGCATCTTTTGCATTAATTCAACAATTTCTGATTCATCTAGTATTACTTATGAATTTAATTTTCAATTTTGCTTAATACCATTATTTTATTTGATTTCTTGTAAGCCCTATTAAACATAGCTTTAATTTTACTGAATTCTTCTTCATCTTCAGAATCATAGTCTTCTTCATCTTCATAGTAGGTAGAATAATTTTCAAGATTATTTATTAAAGTTCTATATTCAAGGGTGTATTGAGTTTTATCTTCAGTATTATCTAGAGTATTATCTTTAATATCCTCAAAATTAATTTCAAAATTATCAGAATTGATAGTAATATTATTAATAAAGGTATCATCCTTGTTAGAATTATTAATTTCAAAAATTTTAGTATTAATATTAAAGATTAAAGAATTTATATTCGTTATTTTAATATTATTCACATTTGATAAATTATCTTGTAATAAATTAAGTTGGTTATGCAAAAAATCTAATTTATCAGAAAAATTTTCAGTAATATCTAAATTATCAACATGCTTGAAAAACTATGGAAGAATTTTAGAAATTTGAAAATTATTGTAATAATTAATTTTCCGTACCTTAGTCAGACACTGGTTCTTGTAGTGTCCGTGCTTTTTGTAAAACCCAATAATTTTCTGGTATTATTAGGGATTTTTCGGAATTTTTCTAGCATTTTTTGAATTAAAATAAAAAGAAAAAAAATTAAAGGGTCGGGTGGGGATTGATCTCGCGACCACGCGAGAAGACAATCCCTAAACAAGTCCAAGTAACCAGCTAAGCAAGGGTATCAAGCACAAAAAAGGATGAAGCGAAATAATATTATAGTTGATTTAGCCCGTTTCATGAAGAGGTATTTAAACCTCCACTTAAGTTGAGTTAAGACCCCATTAGGGCTTGGAGGAGGCCGCGCGAGCAGGGTGGGAGGCTGCGAAAAACAGGGAAGAAAAGGAGAGTTTTCTCCTCCTTCTTCTTCCTCTTGAAGTAGAAAACCTAGGGCTTCTTCCCTAGGGCCAAGGGTGAAGTTTTCTTGCAAAGGAAGAGGAAAAGAACCCTACGCTAGGAATTTCGAGATACTTAGTGAGTTTTCTTCAAGAAAAGGGTAAGTAAATCACTCACCTGCAATATAAGTAGTTTCACCAAGTATTTCTCGTTGTAGAACCCTGTTTGTGATCTAAGTGCATGCTTTAAGATTATGTTTTTTTTATTGTGTGTTTTAAGTTCCTAAAGAATACATGTTTTATCATAGAATATGAATTGGAGTAAGTTTTTGTGTATGTGACCTAAGTATGACAAGAGTAAGTTCTTGAAAAGTCCCAAAAAGGAGTTTTGGGGTTAAGGGCACGCAAGGTGCTCGATGAAAGTTCCAAGTAAGAAAAGGTAAAGGTTTATAGTACAAGATTTATGAAAAAGAAAGTTAGCTTGATAAATACTGTTGGATCGTGAAAAGCCGATAGAGGGGGGGGTGAATATCGAAAATTGTTCTTTTTCAGAAAACTAAGAGTAGGTGCACAGCGGAAACAAAAATACGAGACACAGCAAAAGGACACAGTGATTTTTACTTGGTTCGGAGCCTGTGTCGACTCCTACTCCAAGGCCCACGGTCGTTGACCGTTTACTTTGGGCAATTCTATATTCGCGCAAAGAGGTTACAATAATTTCAATTACAAAGAGAGTGCAATAAAATAATAACAAAATATTAAGCTCTTCGTTACCGACGTCCGGAGTGTGTCAATTCTTTTCGGGGCAGCGGGACGTCGTCGGCTCGAGGTGAGGCGTTTCTGGAGCAAGGCACGAGCGTAGAAGAGCGTGGAAGCTTTGGAATGAAGTTGATGTAAAGCTTGGGGTCGAGGGGTGCTATTTATAGTACCTAGGGCGCCCTGGACGTCGGGGGCGCCCTGCCAGGTGTCATCCGATCCGCAGTCTGCTCGGTCAAGCTTTATCCCACCTAAATAGGGATGAAGTTTGACCTGTGGGGCGCCCTGGTCGCTGAGGGCGCCCTGGTTGACCCGGTCTTCTCAGCTGGATAGATTTGATCGGCCTCGCTGTCATAGGCGCGAAGCGCCTTGGCTCCTGAGGGCGCCCTGGCTGCTGAGGGCGCCCTGGATGCAGAGGGCGCCCCGGCCAGTGGTTAGCCGAACTCCTTTTTGCTTTACTTGTTTCTTGTTCACCGTGGAGGCGCCCTAGACACTCAGGGCGCCCTACTCAGCTGCTGCCCCACTCCTTTGAGGCTCTCTGAGCTGCAGACACACATTCCTTTGGTCCTGCATCCAGGGTTAGTCCGAAAACAAAATAAAGCATTAATTTATACAGCCTTAGCTGTCTTGGTTCTGACTTTGGTCTCCTAAATGGAGCCCTAGGTCGAACCGACGCCTACTGTTCCCTCGACGGGGAACGCGTCCTCACCTACTCCTCTCGGGAGAATTTACCTGATGCCAACCGCTCCTTTGGTTGGACTTTTGCCTGATGGTCCTTTGTCAGGGCTTGGATGCCGAGCTGTCCTTCGCCCAGTGCCTAGCAGTCCTTCGCTAGGTCTTCAGTCCAAGACTGTCCTTCGCCTGGTGCCTAGCAGTCCTTCGCTAGTGCTTTTAACTCTGGCATTCCTTCGCCAGTGCCTAGCGGTCCTTTGCTAGGGCTTTCACTGCACACTTGATTAACTTGTTAGAACACAAGAAGGACTTAACTTTTGATCTATGTTGCCATTATCAAAACACAGGTTTGACTTAGGTGCATTCTGCACCAACAATCTCCCCCTTTTTGATTTATGGCAACCCTAGTTCAAAAAGTTAAGTTTAAGCAGCATATGAAAAAAGTTCTATTCCCTCCCCCTGGAAGGAATCTCCCCCTAGATTTTTCAAAAATTCGTGGGGTTTTAAACACTTTACTTGTACTTAAGTTTTAGGTAACTTACAAATACATAGTAGAGTTTTTAAAGCATAATTTGAGTTTAAAGTCTTAAGTTTTACAGTACTCAAAATGTTAGCTTAAATACTCTGTAGTATATAACAAGCTTGGGTTTTAAAACACTTTAGTACTTGACAAATTTGAAAAATTTTAGCGTTAGAGTAAAAGTAATTTTGACAAGCTTAAGTAAAAACCTTTTGAAAGGCTAGAGTACTTTGTAAAATTTTGAAAGCTTTAAAGAAAAATTGAAGCTAAAGTACTTTGCAAAATTTGAAAGCTTTAATAGAAGTTTCGAAAAGCTTAAGTATTCTTGAAAGCTTAAGTAGAAGTTTTGAAAGCTTAAGTATCTTTGAAAGCTTAAGTGGAAGTTTTGAAAGCTTAAGTAGAAGTTTTTGAAAGCTTAAGTAGAAGTTTTTGAAAGCTTAAGTATCTTTGAAAAAGTTAAACTTTTGAATACTTTTTGAATAAAGGATAGAGTCAAGAAAAATTTTGAAAAAATTTTACTCTCTCCTTTCCTATCTCTCCCCCTTTGCCATATATCAAAATAATTAAATACAGCATAAATAAGGAAATAAGTAAAATTTTTGCTGTACTGAATCAATCCATACTTAAATTTATACTAAATCAATCAATTCTCTCTGTAGGGGTCTGTCTAACCCAATTAGCTACTTACTAACTATTATAAACAGTAGTTTTTGCTAGGGTTAGTCAAGTTAAGTGTTTTTGTTCAAGTTAGATTTTCTAAACTTGACACTTAACTTGATTGCTGTATAAGTTGTATTTAGTGCCCCAATTACTGCAGATGCACTGACTTAAAGCATCTTGAATTGAGGCAAAGACCTAAGCATCTCAACCCTTTCTAGGTTATCAATCAAAAGTATCCTTAGGTGCTTGTGAGATGCTGGCTTCTAAGTCTATAGGTGCATGCAGTTCTAGGGTTAAAGGCTAGGCTAAGTCCATTTTCGAAAAATCCCTAGTTTTGAAGGGGGTAGTTTTAAAATTAATATAAAACTAAGTCGAAAAGATTTAAAATTGATTTTTGAAATAAAGCTAAGTTGAAACTGAAAACTGATTTTGAAATTTAAGTAAACCAGTTTTTCAAAAATAGAAAATTTTAGAAAACTTATTTTTGAAATCAAGTAAAAACAATTGAGTTAAACTATTCTACTGAACACAATCCTAACTGCCTTCTTAGTGAACTGAACTCAGATTCAGGTAAGGGTTTTGTGAATATATCAGCTAGGTTGGATTTAGAGTCTATATGCTTAAGTGCTATTTCACCCCTAGCTACATGGTCTCTTACAAAATGATGTTTGACTTCTATATGTTTGGTTCTGGAGTGTTGAATTGGGTTCTTAGTTAAATTAATTGAACTTATATTGTCAATAAATACTTGAGATTGGGTGTAGTTGAGCTGAAAGTCCTTGAGTGTCTGCATCATCCATAAAAGTTGTGCAACACATTCTCCTAATGCCACATACTCAGCTTCAGTTGTGGATAGAGCTACACAGTGTTGTTTACTGCTGCACCAACTAACTAGACTCTGACCTAACAGTTGGCAGCTTCCATTTGTGCTCTTTCTATCTAACTTACAGCCTGCATAGTCAGAATCTGTGTATCCTGTTAAATCAAAAGTTGAAGTTCTAGGATACCAAATCCCTACATTTGGGGTGCCCTTTACATACCTTAAAATTCTTTTTAGGGCTGCTAAGTGCGTTTCCTTAGCACAAGTTTGGTATCTAGCACATATTCCTACAGCAAAAAGAATATCAGGTCTGCTGGCTGTAAGGTACAGTAGGCTACCTATCATACTCCTTAGAGTTTAGGATCCACTGGTTTACCATCAGGGTCACTATCTATTTTTACATTAGTGGCCATGGGGGTACTTATGCTTTTAGAGTTATCCATTTTAAATTTATTTATTAATTCTTTAGCATATTTGAATTAATGAACATAGTTACCATCCCTAATTTGTTTGATTTGTAGTCCTAGGAAAAATGTAAGCTCACCAACTAAGCTCATTTCAAATTCATCTTCCATTATCTTAACAAATTCTTTTAGAAAGTTGGTGTTGGTGGATCCAAAGATTATGTCATCTACGTAAATTTGGGCAATAAATATATCTTTTCCTAGGATCTTAATGAATAGGGTTGAGTCAATTTGGCCTTGTTTAAATTCTTTAGTAGTTAAGTAAGTTGATAGTCTTTCATACCAAGCCCTATGTAATGACCCAGAAAATTCTCTTAATATGTTCTTAAAATATTGAGCATGTCTAGATAATTTTCCGAGGGGCCCAGAAATAATTATGTAAAATTGGGCCTAGAAATCCATGTTTTCTCATTTAAATTGAGAAAAAAAAAAGAAACTAGGTGCTAATGAGCTTTAAATGGGCTCCAAAAATAGGTATTAATTAGGTAAAATTAATATAAATTAGGTAAAATTAATAAAAATATAAAAGAATTTTATTTAGGAATATTAGCATAATTATGGATGATTTTAGGGGAATTTTCGGAATTATAAAAATAATAAAATAAATGAAAATAAAAATAAAAATAAATGTGCATGAGCCAAGGATTTGAACCTTAGACCTATTGTACAACCATGAAAGCCTTAACCAACTCACCTAGCAAGGAATTCTTATGAGTAATTGAAGTGGAGGATGGTTAAGAAGTAAAAGGAGGTGAAGGGTCATGGAGAGGCTTTTCATTTGCCTCCTTGATGAGTTATAATGAGAGGAGTTTTGGGAGTTACTTATTCTCTCAATCAATTGCATTTCCTCTCCACTTCATTCCTCATCTTGCCGAGCACCAAAGGGAGGAGTTCTTTGGAGAAAACTCCACAAGGGGGTCTCATCTCTCAAGATCTAAAGTTCCTACAAGGTGACAAGGACTAGTTGTGGTCAAGAGATACCAAGTTCTCTTCCTTCTCCTCTTTCAAGGTTCGAAAAATCAAGAAATCTAACGTAAGACTCCCTCACCTGTGGTATAATAGTTACCTATGATTTCCATGATTTTTGGCATGATATATGAGTTAGTTTTCGGATTTAATGTTGAAGGGAAACAAAATCAAGGTTCCTGTGTTCAAGGGTTTCGGCCAGCATGTTTTAAAGGTCTAAAAATATGTTAAAAATCATGATAATGTTATTTAGTGTTCCCTTATGATTTTTAGAAGTTAAGTGTAATTTTTGGGAATTTTTGGAGTACTCTAGGACACCCTAGAGTTTCGGCCAACATGAAAGAAGCAAAACCCAGAACCTTAGGTTCAAGGGTTTCGGCCAGCATGTTTTAAAGGTCTAAAAATATGTTAAAAATCATGATAATGTTATTTAGTATTCCCTTATGATGTTTATAAGTTAAGTATAATTTTTGGGAATTTTTGGAATACTCTAGGACACCCTAGAGTTTCGGCCAACATGAAAGAAGCAAAACCCAGAACCTTATGTTCAAGGGTTTCGGCCACCATGTTTTAAATGTCTAAAAATAAGTTAAAAATCATTATAATGTTATTTAGTGTTCCCATATGATGTTTAGGCACTAAGTATAATTTTTGGGAATTTTTGGGATACCCTAGAGGCCCCATATGTTTCGGCCAACATGAAAGAAGCAAAACCCAGAACCTTAAGTTCAAGGGTTTCGGCCACCAGGATTTAAAGGTCTATAAATATGCTAAAAATCTGTATAATGTTATGTAATGTTCCCTTATAATTTGTAGAGGTTAAGTATAGTTTTTGGGAATTTTTGGAGTACCCTAGGATACCCTAGGGTTTCGGCCAACATCAAGAACCCATATGTAGGGTTGAGTTTCAAACCCTAGGTATATGTTGGATGTATTAACATGATTTAAGGGAAATGGATGGTATTTGTGTGAATGTTCACATGGGCTAGAGACCCTATAGGTTTCGGCCAAATACCCTAATCGGGTGGAAAGTTAGGATTTATTCCAAGTAAGGGTCCCAATGGCCCTATAGTAAGATATGGTTAGTGTTTAAGCAATTGATTTGAAGTTTAATGGAATTTCTCCATTTCCCCATGGCCTTGAAGTTTCGGCCAAGAGCAAGATTAAGGAATTGGGTTAAACCTACCAAGAGGCTTGAGTATAAGTTATTAAGATGTATAGTAAGGTGAAAGAATTCTATGATAACCAAACCCTTGGTTTATATGCCATGAAATATATGCTAAGTCATAAATGTTTAGACATGTGCCATGATTTATGAATGACATGTAAGTATGCCATGATATATGAATGATATGTATGTATGCCATGTCTTACGAATGATATGTATGTATGCCATGAGTTATGTACGTATGCCATGCTATGTGAATGATGTGTACCTATGCCATGTCTAAGAATGAAAATGATGAATGAAGGTTAAGTATGATGAATGAATGAATATGCTAAACGGCACGGTCGATGGTCGACGGTACGACGGTCATAAGGACCGGTAAATGGGCCGGTAGACGGGCCGAGCCGTAACAAGTTATGTTATGATAAGTATGCCATGAATGACTTATGAATGATGAAGCATGCAAAGTATTTTATTTTATTTTATGGGCTTGTACCGGACCTAAGTAAGGTCCACGGTTCTGGACTACCGATGATGCTGTCCACGGTTCGGGACTACCGATGATACTGTCCTTACGGTTCGGGACTACCGATGATGTTGTCCTTACCCTAGTAGGTCGAGATTAGCTACCTCGTATTTACATAGGGATGCGCGCATATGATGAATGAATGTGGTACAAGCCAGGGCCCAATGATGTTATGATGATGATTTAAAAGCATGTTTTAATGATTAAGCATCTTTATATATATATATGCACAGTTGCTACATGCATCCATTCATGTTATGCATTATGTTATGAAAAGTATGTTTATGAAAAGTATGTTCATGAAAAGGATATTTATGCCATGATTTATTTATGTTTATGTCATGATTTTTATGCCATGATTTATTTATGTTTATGTCATGATTTTTATGCCATGATTTATTTATGTTTATGCCATGATTTTTATGCCATGATTTATCTATGTTAATGTCATGATTTTATGCCATGATTTTACTTATGTTCATGTTAGTTTAGGATGTCATGATTTTATGCTAGTTTAGAATGCCATGCTTTGATTATGTTATGCTAAGTTAGGATGTCATGCTTCTATTTATGTTCATGTTAGTTTAGGATGCCATGATTTAATTATGCTTATGTTATGTTAGAATGCCATTATTTTATTTATGCTCATGCTAGTATAGGATGCCATGATTTTAATTAGGTTATGCCATGATTTTAGGTCCATGCCAAGTATTATGGCATGCTATGAATGTTTACGATGTTTATGGATTGTGTTTATGCCATGCTATGAATATTTATGATGTTTATGTTTATGTCATGCTATGAATGTTTACGATGTTTATGTTTATGTCAAGTATGATGCCATACATGAATGTTTATGGTTATGTTTATGTCATGCTATGAATATGATGAAGCCATGTCCATGACATGTCGAATGAATGCTAAGTGATGATAAGGATGACGATCTAAGTAAAGCATTAAGTATGCTAATGTTTCGTATGCTTATGATTAAGTGACGGATGGTTTTAGTGGGTAGGAAAGAGTCTTACTAAGCCTGTGTGCTTATAGTCTTATTTTTTTATACCGCAGATCACGCAAGGGGATAATAAGGAAGCAGCAGGAGGGCATTGCAGAATGTGTGTGATAGTGACTTGGCCAAGAGACCATATGTTTGTTTGTCTCATGATAGAACTCTACCTTTACTACTAAGTACTTGAATATGACTCTATGACATGATGCTAATGTATGACATGATGCTAAGTATGATATGATGCTAAAATATGGCATGATGCTAAGTATGATATGATGCTAGGTATAAAGTTAATATGCCAAGTTTCCATGTTATGATGGTAGGAATGGTAGTAAGTGCATGTAGGTGTAAGTTTAAAGTTTTCCGCTGTATTATGATGTCTACATGCCTAAGTATGTGAACGTAACGCCGCTTTATGATGGTCTATAAAAAAAAAAAAAGCGGGCGTTACAGGTTGGTATCAGAGCAGTAACCATCTCACTACACACACATCAAGCCCTCGCCTGCAGCTTCCAAGTAAGTACCTTTAAGTGTATTTTATGTTCTATTATGGTTCTATGTTCTATTATGGTTCTAGAATGATGATACCTATGACTATAGAATATGCAAGTATGAACGGTATTGATGATGAAAGGTACGTTACGATAAGTAACGAAGAATGATGCTTTATCTTATTTTAGGAATTAGATATTTGGAATAATATAGGGGTAGGAATAGCAATCACTTATAGTAGCCTTACTTGTGTTTTATATGTGAGTGATAGAGAGTGAGGTTATCCGTAGAGATTTGACTTAAGTAGCTACAGTCAGGTGGGATGGATATAGGAAATGATTGAGTGGTGGCAAAACGGAGTAAATCGGAAAAGGAGAGCAAGTAGATGTGAGAGGAGAAATGTGTAAAGTAATGAGGACATAATCTGTATGAGTGCCATGACTGGTTGGAATTAAAAAAAGTGGTGGACCAAAGCAAGTTTGTACCCTGATAAAAGGTGTATATTAATATTTAGTGATGAGCATAGAAGTAAAGAAAGAATGGTGCTTTATTAAGGGAGACTTATTAACTGTAGTATTTGGTATAGGTATTCTAAGACATTGTAGTGGTTATGAAATGAAGACTTCGTGATGTACATCTATGAGGAATAGATTAATGTGTTAAGTTATTTGAATTTTCAAGCAGATATATATATATGGTAGTAGCCATAGGGTAATATTCTTGATACAGGAAGGAAAGAGAGTAAGAACTAGATATGCAAAAGAAGGCGTGATAGAGATCAGCGAATAGGACCTTAGCTATAACTCTGTATGAAGGAACAAGAGGTTAGTGTTATTAGAGGCAAGAATGTAGTAAAAGCTTCTTTTCAGGCAAACTTACTAGGTGAAACGATCTAATAAGGTGTAGATTTTGGAAAAGATCGATATAGAAATATTTTATAAATTCTTGATGGAGAAGTAAGATACGGAGAGCATAAGAGTGTGATTTTTGCGATGAGGGTGGAGAAAGCATGGCTGATAAATGAGAAAAGGTATTTGATACATGAAAGAAGACTATAGAAAGATAGAACAGAAAGTTAGAAGTTTAGTATAATATGTAGTTCCATTAAGATAGTAACGGTTCATGAGAACAGTAAAGAATAGACAGGGAAGTAATTTGAATTAAGCGAAAACAAGGTAATGAATACTCCAAATTATCTTTCTCATAAGTGTAAGGGGTATTTTCTTTTAGACTATGATGGGTAGAGTTAGGCAATGAATATTTAATACAATTTACTAGTAAGTGAAATATAATCAGAATTCTTGTCGTGTCCTAATAAAAGAGAATCATATAATACTAATCGTAATTTTCGTTTAGTTTAATACAGATAAAAGATGTATGTGAGAAGCAGAGACTTGGAAATCAGTCCCAATTGAGAGGAGCTTCGGAGTAATAAGTTGGGGCATAGATGATAAATTTGTGCATAGTAAGTGAAAGTTAGAGTCTTGTTTGAGGTAGAAAATTAACCAGGAATACGTTAAATTATACTCTTTCGTGTATAACTTAAGAGTAGACAAAATTTTGACAATAAGTAATAGAAACAGTGATAAACAATTAGAGCTAGAAAAAAAAGATGTTTGAGAGTAAATCATAGTTATCTATTAGAAGCACCTAAGTGTAGAAATGTAGCATAATGAATAGAATGATATGATAGCACGAAGAGTAGAAGCAGTTATTATGGTATGTAGAAATCCTAAAGATGTAGCAATTTTGATCTAAGAGTTGCATAACTAATGGACAAAAGCTAAGTCCGAGATATGTGGGGCCATACTTAATTTTGAAAAGAGTTGGTAAGGTGGCATATGAGTTGGAGCTGCCTCCGGAGATGTCAGCTATCCATAACGTATTCCACGTATCCCTGCTTAAAAAGTGTATCCCGAATATGGACCAAGTGATCGAGGCGCAGATAGTACAAGTACAAGAGGACCTAAGTTATGAGAGCTGTAAAATCCGACACTATTGACTAGGTCCCGGTAATTTCCGAAGAATTACCAGATAGGTTCCGGGGCTTTCGAGCCCTCGGAGACAAACTTAGGGACCAAAATGTAATTAAACAAACATTTATAAGGACTAACTTGTAATCAATGTGAACCCTAGGGGTGGACTTGTAATTAGACGAAACTGGGTTGGACCAAAATGTAAAAAGGCCATTTAAAAAGCCGGTTAGGGTTGGGTGTGGCAGCCGCATTTCATCCACGCCCGATCCAGCGCCTCTCTTCCTTCTCCCCGTTCGCGTGCCCTAGCGCAGCGCAGCCTAGCCACAGTCGACGCTGACCCGATTTCCCTCCGCGTGCCCTAGCCGCAGCCAGCCGTCGCCGTCCCTCTGTGTTCCGTCGACGCTCCTCACCCCGTCGCACGCGAGCCACTCTCTTATGCAATCGGAGCAGTGTGAGCCAGCCACTTCGGTTGCTCACCTTCTGGGATTCTGCTTCAGTCGCCAGGTGAGGTAGGGCATAGATTCGAGTTGGCATTGTGTTCCTCGCCAACAGAACGCCTGCGAGTCTCTCTTCCCCTCTGTGCCCTGGGTTTGTTGTTCGGTATCCTCTGGGTGTTTCCGACCGCACTGGTCTCGACTCGCGCGTGAGAATTCTTGCTCAGGTAAGGTTATGATTTGAGTAGTCTTTCCCTATTCCTTATGATGGATTGATAAATTAGGGCTTGTGTGAGATGTAGTAGCAAACTACTCCTTGAAATTGGGCTGCGGTCTTGGATACTGCCGTGAGCAGCTTGGTGAATTGCCCTGTTCTGTGTCAAGCAGCTAAGGGAATTGAATCAGTGAGGTAAGCTCTGTGAGGTCGTAGGATTCCTTTGTAAAGGTAGTTCTTAATGATTTGTTTGTATCAACTTAGATGACCATATGATTGGGGGCTTGATTTGCCTTTTGTAGCAGCCCTCTCCTCTTGGGATTGACTGGTATTGGCTATTGTGAGCTTTGGGGAAACTGCCGCGAGCTCCATTGAAAGGTAACCTGAAATTCTTGCTGCTCTTTCTGATCAGAACCGAAATTGCTAGCCTTAGATGTAGATGCTTGCTCCGGGAGCTTTCGGTGTGACTAGGGGTCAATTGGACAACAAGATCGGTGTAAATGACATGTTAATGAATGATTAATTAATTGGATTTACTTTAGAGGTTAGAGTTGGGGGAGGTTAAGTTTAATGTGAAACTTAAACCTAACAACCAAAGCTTAAAGAACTTGAAGTCGAGTTTACCTTTAAAGTAAATCTAATTTTAATTACCTAGGGTAATTAGGAGTTTTCTATTTAATTAACGGGAATTAAATAGAAAGTAATGAATTAGGTTAACCCTAAAATGGATTAGGGATTTAATTAGCTAGTTACTATTTTTGTAATAGCTAATTAACTCTATCCCTGATACAGGGACTTGATTTGCATTACTGTCGCAGATTATATTGACGGGTGGTTCTGTCTCGTTTGATACGGACTTCACCTACTTGGAGGCGGGTACCCTTTGACTTATCTATTTTGATATTGTCATTTTGTTATGCATAGAATGTTATAGATAGCAGTAAGATCCTACGCTATCCCTGGTTATTATGTTTGATCTGGATATTGTGGTTTACCCCTGTTTATTAGGTCAGTTCTGGATACTTGTTGTTTATCCTTGAGTTATTATGCTGTTAGTTCCATACAGTCTCTAGTATTGTCATCTCTACATGTATGCTTAGATATCGTAGGGTATCTCTTGCATTTGACCTTGAGGGATCTGTATTTCAGTTCAGTATACCTTGTAGGATACCTGTATTTCCTGTTATAGGATTTCAGACTGAGACTTAGCATACTGAGGACTTGGGAGGGAGGTATGTGTATCTATCATACACCATCCTTGCACTATTGCATGCCGACGATCAGCGACTCCCTTGTGGTTGAGCCTAATCGTCTTCCGGTACATGACGGGCACACACGGCCACTCATGGGTTAGTGGATACCGTAGATGTGTGCATTTGCCCTGTATTGCTCCGTTCGGCCACTATTTGGAGGGTGAGCGCGGGCGTGGTAGCAGCCAGGGATCCCTTCTCGTACTGAGCCACGAGGAGATGAGAGCTTGACTCCCCCATTGCTTGGGGTCGGAGCGGAGTCTCCACCAGCATCCTGTCCACCCGGTCACTCAGGAGCAGTGATGGCAGAGTGTACAGTTGTCAGAGCCCTACCCGTTCAGACGTCCCTATGACAGGTGTACGTTGATCTGTCTGGTGTCAGGGGTGACACATGTCATTGCACCATGTGCATACTTTGCATCGTGCATTGTTTGCTGCACTTGATTCTTGCACTTGTTTGACATTGCATATTCTGGAGACTTGTTATCTGAGCTTATATGTCTATTGGTTTTCCTCTGGTATTTCTTACCCTCTATACAGGTTAGATGGATTCAGGTGTATATCTACTTCGGTATGTTCAGTACTAGTTTTTCCCTACTGTTGTTGTGAGACTGTAGTAGCTGAACTCTTATTGTTGGTATAACCTTCTATGCATATCTATTGGGTATTCGCTGAGCTATGGACTCACCCCGTTGCCATATATGTTTATTTTCAGGTTGATGTCTGCGAGGAGATCCCGAGCCGCCAGTCCCCAGCTCCAGCGGAGCTCTTTTTGATTTTGGCATTACGTTGCTTCGGTTATGGACCCTGTAGTATTCATTATGCTTCCGCTATTTGGATTTGAACATGTATGCACGTTTTATTTGATGGTATTGTACTTTTGAGTCCTATGTTGGACTTCGATTGGTTTTGGTTTTGTTCCTGCCCCCTGGCAGCTCAGGTGAGTTCGGATTTGGTTTTCCGATAGTTATAATCATATAACTGTTGTTTCTGCTTATATCTGAGGCCTGTGGCCCTTTAAACTGCGTGGTTGTGCAAATATATATTGCGTGGATTGTTATATATATTGTGTGTGTGTAAATTGTCCGCCGGACAGGGGAGGTGCTGTCCGATTTTTCTATTGGATCAGCGGCTCCTGGGTCTCGGGGCGTGACAATTTAATTTTGGTATCAGAGCGTAGGTTTCGATGCCTACGTGTTTTACGGGATTTACGGTGTTTATCTGGTACCAATTTATTTTTGGTATTTTTGGTATCAAGCCCAGAATGCGGGATATCATCGATTCGTGGATTTCTCGAATTTAAATCTGACACTGTACTGGTAGGTGTCGGAGCTCGGGTTTGATGTTATTCATCCGAGTACATTACGGATTTTTAAAGCCGTGGTTGCGATGCGACGGCAAGTTGGGACTTGGCAGCGACAGGACTTCTCCAGGCAGCAAATAGGTAAATTAAGGTTAGCCTCTTGGTTTTGGGTTTTTAATACTCGTTAATAATTTAACAGGTATGACGCGAGATGCTCATATTCCTGTACTGAGACGTGGTCGGGGACGGCCACGTAAGGAGACTTTAGAGCCTTCGGCTGTAGAGCCATCGGAGAGATCTACTGATGGATCATACTGTGTACAGTGTGGTTCTCGAGAGCATATTAGGGCGGATTGCCCATTTGAGCATTCTGTTTGCTACTATTGTAAGCTACCAGGGCACATTAGGCGAGACTGTGCGCTGAAAGCACAGCATGAGGGTACGAGAGCTATTGGACAGAAGCGCGACCGCCACACTCAGGCAGCTTTTGGCACTTCTGGGGCATCCTCTGGGCCCCAGAAGTCGAGACGTTCTTCTACCGGATCCTTCCAGTCCTCTCAGCAGGACAGGAAGAAGACCGCACAGCCATCTTACTGTACACGTTGCGGATCCTGAGAGCACATAGTAGCAGACTGTCGCCTGGAGCAGGCCGTATGCTACTACTGCAGACTACCAGGACACTTGAGCCGGGACTGTGCCTTGAAGGCACAGAATGAGAGGACAGGAGCCACTAGCCAGACTGGACATTCGGGGCAGTCAGGAGCTCATAGAGGCGGACGGAGGACTCAGCCTTCATTCCGCCAGCCGTATGCCGCCCCACCAGCACCTGCCTACGGTATGCTAGGACATGAGGCCAGTTACACCCCAGCCTCATCCCAGAGCTCAGCGGCAGGACCTCCACAGCAGACCTATCCAGTTTATCAGTCTGTGATGCAGCAGCCTCAGTACCCGGTGGGAGGATCAGTTCAGCAGCCTCAGTACCCGATGGGAGGGTCAGTTCAGCAGCATCAGTCTCAGATGCAGTTCCCACCTCAGCAGTACCCAGCCGGCCCATCGCAGCAGTACCCAGCAGTACCACCACCACCACCGCCTGAGACTGGTCGGATATATGCTGTCACGCGGGAGGAGGCCCAGCGAGCCGACGGATCGGTATTCCGCGGTACTATTTCTCTTTATGCCTTTCCTGCTGAGCTATTAGTTGATACAGGTAGTTCTTACTCCTTCATATCGCGGATATTCATGAGTAGGATTGGTAGATTGGCCACCACTAGACTACAGGGGTTATCTGTATCCTTACCCTCAGGGGAGATCTTGAGGATCACACAGGAGGTCAGAGCATGCCCATTAGATTTCGGTAGTATTACCCTCACGGTTAATTTGTTAGTTCTGGAGATGGTGGACTTCGATATTATTATTGGTATGGACATCCTTACAGCGTATCATGCCACAGTCGATTGCCAGATGAGGGTGGTCACCTTCCGGCCTCCGGACCAACCCTCGTGGGTTTTCACTGGCATCAGGGACGAGGGCTTATCGGTTATTTCTGCGCTTCAGGCACAGAGACTACTATCTCGCGGATGCCAGGGTTTCTTACTGTCATTTATTAGCACCGACGACAGCAGTAGCCCTCCGCTCTCGGACGTCCCAGTGGTCCGAGAATATCAGGACGTATTTCCAGAGGAGCTACCTGGTTTGCCTCCCAGGAGGCAAGTGGAGTTTACTATTGAGCTGATACCGGGGACTTCGCCGGCATCGAAAGCTCCGTACCGTATGGCACCGAGAGAGTTGGACGAGCTGAAGGTCCAACTCCAGGAGTTATTGGACAGGGGATTCATCAGACCTAGCGTCTCACCATGGGGTTCCCCAGTTCTCTTCGTGAAGAAGAAAGACGGTTCTTTGAGGTTGTGCATCGACTACAGACAGTTGAATGCAGTGACCATCAAGAACAAGTACCCCCTACCACGGATTGAGGATTTGTTTGATCAGCTCAGGGGCACATCTGTGTATTCCAGGATTGATCTGCGATCCGGATATCATCAGCTGAGGGTCAGAGAGTCAGATGTCCAGAAGACAGCGTTCCGCACCAGATATGGACACTATGAGTTTTTGGTAATGCCATTTGGGCTTACCAATGCTCCAGCGGTATTCATGGACTTGATGAACCGCGTATTTCTGCAGTATCTGGATCAGTTCGTCATAGTATTCATTGATGACATCTTAGTTTACTCACATTCTGAGGAGGAGCATACACAGCATCTTCGCATCGTATTGGAGACTCTCAGACGAGAGCGTCTATATGCGAAGTTCAGCAAGTGTGCCTTCTGGTTGTCATCAGTAGGTTTTCTGGGACACGTGGTATCTAGCAGAGGCATCTCAGTAGACCCCCAGAAAATCGAGGCTGTTACCAGCTGGGAGTAGCCGAAGTCAGTTACTGAGGTTCGTAGTTTCTTGGGTTTGGCCGGATATTACCGACGATTTGTAGAGGGATTTTCCACTATTGCCGTGCCACTGACACGCCTTACCAGGAAAGGCGTGAAGTTCACATGGACAGAGGCTTGTGAGACCAGCTTCCAGGAGCTGAAGCGGCGATTGGTGACGGCACCCGTCCTCGTTCTTCCATCAGGAGAGGACGGATTCGTGCTGTATACCGACGCATCTCATCAGGGGTTAGGCGCAGTTTTGATGCAGCACGGGCGGGCAGTGTCTTATGCTTCTCGACAGCTGAAGGAGCATGAGAAGAACTATCCAGTGCATGATTTAGAGTTTGCAGCTATTATCTTTGCGCTGAAGATCTGGAGGCACCACCTGTACGGTATTACCTTTGAGATCTTCACTGATCATAAGAGTCTCAAATATCTGTTTACGCAGAAGGAGCTCAACCTTCGACAGAGGAGGTGGATGGAGTTCCTTAAGGATTATGATTGCACCATTAGCTACCATCCGGGGAAAGCTAATGTTGTGGCGGACGCACTGAGCAGGAAGTCCAGAGGGACTTTGGCCTGCCTCCTGGCATCAGTTACCGAGCTAGTTCAGGGTTTCTCAGAGTTGGGCTTAGAGGAGCAGGGGCAGACTGAGAGGGGTATTCTGGCGACCATGGTTGCTCAGTCTTCCATCCGGACGAGGATTCGAGAGGCCCAGGCCACTGATCAGCACCTGCAGTCCCTTGGCAGCCAGATAGCTTCAGCACAGCAGTCTGAGTTCACCAGAGATGACGAGGGTACTCTCTACTTCCGAGGGAGACTTTGCGTACCCAAGTCACATCCGGTCCGGGAGGAGTTACTGCAGGAGGCTCATCGTTCCCGCTTTGCTATCCACCTGGGCGGGACCCGTATGTACCGAGACCTGAGGCGTTCCTACTGGTGGAACGGCATGAAGAAAGACATCGCGGATTTTGTAGCTAGATGTTTAGTTTGCCAGCAGGTTAAGGCTGAGCACCAGAGACCTGCTGGACTACTTCAGAGGATTCCCATTCCCGAGTGGAAGTGGGAACACATTACTATGGACTTCGTGATGGGATTACCGAGGACTCAGCGAGGACACGATGCGATTTGGGTGATCGTTGATCGATTAACCAAATCTGCACACTTTTTGGCCATTCGGAGGACAGACTCCTTGGACAGACTAGCAGAGCTATATTGTAGAGAGATTGTTCGGCTGCATGGTGTTCCGATGAGTATTATATCAGACCGAGACCCTCGCTTCACATCACGTTTTTGGCAGAGTCTGCAGCGGGCCATGGGTACCGAGTTGAGGTTCAGTACCGCTTTCCATCCGCAGACCGACGGACAGTCAGAGCGGACTATTCAGACTCTAGAGGACCTATTGAGAGCTTGTGTTGTGGATTTCGGAGGCAGCTGGGAGGATCATCTACACCTGGTTGAGTTTGCCTACAACAACAGCTATCATGCGGCTATACAGATGGCACCGTATGAGGCGTTGTATGGTAGGCCTTGTCGGACACCCACCCTCTGGGAGGAGGTTGGAGAGTCCCAGTTGCTAGGACCTCAGAGAGCACAGTTTGAGGCGGAGTTGGTCCGTACTATTAGACGACGGATGTCCGAGGCACAGGATCGACAGAAGAGTTATGCGGATCGGAGACGGAGACCTCTGGAGTTCTCCATTGGCGACCATGTGTTCCTTCGTGTTTCACCCACGAAAGGGGTGAAGAGATTCGGTCTTCGAGGTAAGCTTGCTCCGCGATACATTGGTCCTTTCCAGATTTTGGAGAGGATTGGAGCAGTAGCTTACCGTCTGGCATTACCACCTTCCCTATCTGGAGTGCATGACGTATTTCATGTATCGATGCTGAGACGGTATGTACCAGACCCTACGCATGTGCTGTCAGACGTATCTGTTTCCCTTCAGCCGGATACGACGTATGAGGAGGTTCCGACACGGATTTTCGGCTACAGAGAGCGCCAGTTGCGGAACAAGACCATCCGGTTGGTTAGAGTCGGATGGCAGCATCACTCAGATGAGGAGGCTACCTGGGAGCTTGAGGATGTCATCCGAGCTCGCTACCCCCACCTGTTCACTTGAGGTATGTGTGGTTAGTTACTGTTCAGTATTTATATCAGCATACTTCTTGATAGTGGTACT
The DNA here is from genome assembly GCA_024364735.1 of Boesenbergia rotunda. NCBI lineage: Eukaryota > Viridiplantae > Streptophyta > Magnoliopsida > Zingiberales > Zingiberaceae > Boesenbergia > Boesenbergia rotunda. Next base: position 106,801 of record JAGFNQ010008963.1, on the reverse strand, counting down.
ATAGTGAATAACGAAATTTGGGGACCAAATTTTTATTAGTGGGGGAGGATGTAAAATCCGACACTATTGACTAGGTCCCGGTAATTTCCGAAGAATTACCAGATAGGTTCCGGGGCTTTCGAGCCCTCGGAGACAAACTTAGGGACCAAAATGTAATTAAACAAACATTTATAAGGACTAACTTGTAATCAATGTGAACCCTAGGGGTGGACTTGTAATTAGACGAAACTGGGTTGGACCAAAATGCAAAAAGGCCATTTAAAAAGCCGGTTAGGGTTGGGTGTGGCAGCCGCATTTCATCCACCCCCAATCCAGCGCCTCTCTTCCTTCTCCCCGTTCGCGTGCCCTAGCGCAGCGCAGCCTAGCCACAGTCGACGCTGACCCGATTTCCCTCTGCGTGCCCTAGCCGCAGCCAGCCGTCGCCGTCCCTCTGTGTTCCGTCGGCGCTCCTCACCCCGTCGCACGCGAGCCACTCTCTTATGCAATCGGAGCAGTGTGAGCCAGCCACTTCGGTTGCTCACCTTCTGGGATTCTGCTTCAGTCGCCAGGTGAGGTAGGGCATAGATTCGAGTTGGCATTGTGTTCCTCGCCAACAGAACGCCTGCGAGTCTCTCTTCCCCTCTGTGCCCTGGGTTTGTTGTTCGGTATCCTCTGGGTGTTTCCGACCGCACTGGTCTCGACTCGCGCGTGAGAATTCTTGCTCAGGTAAGGTTATGATTTGAGTAGTCTTTCCCTATTCCTTATGATGGATTGATAAATTAGGGCTTGTGTGAGATGTAGTAGCAAACTACTCCTTGAAATTGGGCTGCGGTCTTGGATACTGCCGTGAGCAGCTTGGTGAATTGCCCTGTTCTGTGTCAAGCAGCTAAGGGAATTGAATCAGTGAGGTAAGCTCTGTGAGGTCGTAGGATTCCTTTGTAAAGGTAGTTCTTAATGATTTGTTTGTATCAACTTAGATGACCATATGATTGGGGGCTTGATTTGCCTTTTGTAGCAGCCCTCTCCTCTTGGGATTGACTGGTATTGGCTATTGTGAGCTTTGGGGAAACTGCCGCGAGCTCCACTTGAAAGGTAACCTGAAATTCTTGCTGCTCTTTCTGATCAGAACCGAAATTGCTAGCCTTAGATGTAGATGCTTGCTCCGGGAGCTTTCGGTGTGACTAGGGGTCAATTGGACAACAAGATCGGTGTAAATGACATGTTAATGAATGATTAATTAATTGGATTTACTTTAGAGGTTAGAGTTGGGGGAGGTTAAGTTTAATGTGAAACTTAAACCTAACAACCAAAGCTTAAAGAACTTGAAGTCGAGTTTACCTTTAAAGTAAATCTAATTTTAATTACCTAGGGTAATTAGGAGTTTTCTATTTAATTAACGGGAATTAAATAGAAAGTAATGAATTAGGTTAACCCTAAAATGGATTAGGGATTTAATTAGCTAGTTACTATTTTGTAATAGCTAATTAACTCTATCCCTGATACAGGGACTTGATTTGCATTACTGTCGCAGATTATATTGACGGGTGGTTCTGTCTCGTTTGATACGGACTTCACCTACTTGGAGGCGGGTACCCTTTGACTTATCTATTTTGATATTGTCATTTTGTTATGCATAGAATGTTATAGATAGCAGTAAGATCCTACGCTATCCCTGGTTATTATGTTTGATCTGGATATTGTGGTTTACCCCTGTTTATTAGGTCAGTTCTGGATACTTGTTGTTTATCCTTGAGTTATTATGCTGTTAGTTTCATACAGTCTCTAGTATTGTCATCTCTACATGTATGCTTAGATATCGTAGGGTATCTCTTGCATTTGACCTTGAGGGATCTGTATTTCAGTTCAGTATACCTTGTAGGATACCTGTATTTCCTGTTATAGGATTTCAGATTGAGACTTAGCATACTGAGGACTTGGGAGGGAGGTATGTGTATCTATCATACACCATCCTTGCACTATTGCATGCCGACGATCAGCGACTCCCTTGTGGTTGAGCCTAATCGTCTTCCGGTACATGACGGGCACACACGGCCACTCATGGGTTAGTGGATACCGTAGATGTGTGCATTTGCCCTGTATTGCTCCGTTCGGCCACTATTTGGAGGGTGAGCGCGGGCGTGGTAGCAGCCAGGGATCCCTTCTCGTACTGAGCCACGAGGAGATGAGAGCTTGACTCCCCCATTGCTTGGGGTTGGAGCGGAGTCTCCACCAGCATCCTGTCCACCCGGTCACTCAGGAGCAGTGATGGCAGAGTGTACAGTTGTCAGAGCCCTACCCGTTCAGACGTCCTTATGACAGGTGTACGTTGATCTGTCTGGTGTCAGGGGTGACACATGTCATTGCACCATGTGCATACTTTGCATCGTGCATTGTTTGCTGCACTTGATTCTTGCACTTGTTTGACATTGCATATTCTGGAGACTTGTTATCTGAGCTTATATGTCTATTGGTTTTCCTCTGGTATTTCTTACCCTCTATACAGGTTAGATGGATTCAGGTGTATATCTACTTCGGTATGTTCAGTACTAGTTTTTCCCTACTGTTGTTGTGAGACTGTAGTAGCTGAACTCTTATTGTTGGTATAACCTTTTATGCATATCTATTGGGTATTCGCTGAGCTATGGACTCACCCCGTTGCTATATATGTTTATTTTCAGGTTGATGTCTGCTAGGAGATCCCGAGCCGCCAGTCCCCAGCTCCAGCGGAGCTCTTTTTGATTTTGGCATTACGTTGCTTCGGTTATGGACCCTGTAGTATTCATTATGCTTCCGCTATTTGGATTTGAACATGTATGCACGTTTTATTTGATGGTATTGTACTTTTGAGTCCTATGTTGGACTTCGATTGGTTTTGGTTTTGTTCCTGCCCCCTGGCAGCTCAGGTGAGTTCGGATTTGGTTTTCCGATAGTTATAATCATATAACTGTTGTTTCTGCTTATATCTGAGGCCTGTGGCCCTTTAAACTGCGTGGTTGTGCAAATATATATTGCGTGGATTGTTATATATATTGTGTGTGTGTAAATTGTCCGCCGGACAGGGGAGGTGCTGTCCGATTTTTCTATTGGATCAGCGGCTCCTGGGTCTCGGGGCGTGACAAGAGCAGACCCATCCAGATTTTGGATAGGGAAGTCAAGAAGCTGAGGAATAAGGAGGTACCTCTAGTCAAGATATTATGGCGAAGCCAGCGGTTCGAGGAAGCTACTTGGGAACGCGAGGACGAAATGAGGCGCAAGTACCCGGAATTATTCTAAGTTCGAGGACGAACTTTCAAGAGGTATGGGGGATTGTAACGACCCAGAAAATTCTCTTAATATGTTCTTAAAATATTGAGCATGTCTAGATAATTTTCCGAGGGGCCCAGAAATAATTATTTAAAATTGGGCCTAGAAATCCATGTTTTCTCATTTAAATTGAGAAAAAAAAAGAAACTAGGTGCTAATGAGCTTTAAATGGGCTCCAAAAATAGGTATTAATTAGGTAAAATTAATATAAATTAGGTAAAATTAATAAAAATATAAAAGAATTTTATTTAGGAATATTGGCATAATTATGTAAGATTTTAGGGGAATTTTCGAAATTATTAAAATAATAAAATAAATGAAAATAAAAATAAAAATAAATGTGCATGAGCCAAGGATTTGAATCTTAGACCTATTGTACAACCATGCAAGCCTTAACCAACTCACCTAGCAAGGAATTCTTATGAGTAATTGAAGTGGAGGATGGTTAAGAAGTAAAAGGAGGTGAAGGGTCATGGAGAGGCTTTTCATTTGTCTCCTTGATGAGTTATAATGAGAGGAGTTTTGGGAGTTACTTATTCTCTCAATCAATTGCATTTCCTCTCCACTTCATTCCTCATCTTGCCGAGCACCAAAGGGAGGAGTTCTTTGGAGAAAACTCCACAAGGGGGTCTCATCTCTCAAGATCTAAAGTTCCTACAAGGTGACAAGGACTAGTTGTGGTCAAGAGATACCAAGTTCTCTTCCTTCTCCTCTTTCAAGGTTTGAAAAATCAAGAAATCTAAGGTAAGACTCCCTCACCTGTGGTATAATAGTTACCTATGATTTCCATGATTTTTGGCATGATATATGAGTTAGTTTTCGGATTTAATGTTGAAGGGAAACAAAATCAAGGTTCCTGTGTTCAAGGGTCTCGGCCAGCATGTTTTAAAGGTCTAAAAATATGTTAAAAATCATGATAATGTTATTTAGTGTTCCCTTATGATGTTTAGAAGTTAAGTGTAATTTTTGGGAATTTTTGGAGTACTCTAGGACACCCTAGAGTTTCGGCCAACATGAAAGAAGTAAAACCCAGAACCTTAGGATCAAGGGTTTCGGCCAGCATGTTTTAAAGGTCTAAAAATATGTTAAAAATCATGATAATGTTATTTAGTATTCCCTTATGATGTTTATAAGTTAAGTATAATTTTTGGGAATTTTTGGAGTACTCTAGGACACCCTAGAGTTTCGGCCAACATGAAAGAAGCAAAACCCAGAACCTTATGTTCAAGGGTTTCGGACACCATGTTTTAAATGTCTAAAAATATGTTAAAAATCATGATAATGTTATTTAATGTTCCCATATGATTTTTAGACACTAAGTATAATTTTTGGGAATTTTTGGGATACCCTAGAGGCCCCATATGTTTCGGCCAACATGAAAGAAGCAAAACCCAGAACCTTAAGATCAAGGGTTTCGGCCACCAAGATTTAAAGGTCTATAAATATGATAAAAATCTGTATAATGTTATGTAATGTTCCCTTATGATGTGTAGAGGTTAAGTATAGTTTTTGGGAATTTTTGGAGTACCCTAGGATACCCTAGGGTTTCGGCCAACATCAAGAACCCATATGTAGGGTTGAGTTTCAAACCCTAGGTATATGTTGGATGTATTAACATGATTTAAGGGAAATGGATGGTATTTGTGTGAATGTTCACATGGGCTAGAGACCCTATAGGTTTCGGCCAAATACCCTAATCGGGTGGAAAGTTAGGATTTATTCCAAGTAAGGGTCCCAATGGCCCTATAGTAAGATATGGTTAGTGTTTAAGCAATTGATTTGGAGTTTAATGGAATTTCTCCATTTCCCCATGGCCTTGAAGTTTCGGCCAAGAGCAAGATTAAGGAATTAGGTTAAACCTACCAAGAGGCTTGAGTATAAGTTATTAAGATGTATAGTAAGGTGAAAGAATTCTATGATAACCAAACCCTTGGTTTATATGCCATGAAATATATGCTAAGTCATAAATGTTTAGACATGTGCCATGATTTATGAATGACATGTAAGTATGCCATGATATATGAATGATATGTATGTATGCCATGTCTTACGAATGATATGTATGTATGCCATGAGTTATGTACGTATGCCATGCTATGTGAATGATGTGTACCTATGCCATGTCTAAGAATGAAAATGATGAATGAAGGTTAAGTATGATGAATGAATGAATATGCTAAACGGCACGGTCGATGGTCGACGGTACGACGGTCATAAGGACCGGTAAATGGGCCGGTAGACGGGCCGAGCCGTAACAAGTTATGTTATGATAAGTATGCCATGAATGACTTATGAATGATGAAGCATGCAAAGTATTTTATTTTATTTTATGGGCTTGTACCGGACCTAAGTAAGGTCCACGGTTCTGGACTACTGATGATGCTGTCCACGGTTCGGGACTACCGATGATGTTGTCCTTACGGTTCGGGACTACCGATAATGCTGTCCTTACCCTAGTAGGTCGAGATTAGCTACCTCGTATTTACATAGGGATGCGCGCATATGATGAATGAATATGGTACAAGCCAGGGCCCAATGATGTTATGATGATGATTTAAAAGCATGTTTTAAAGATTAAGCATCTTTATATATATATATGCACAGTTGCTACATGCATCCATTCATGTTATGCATTATGTTATGAAAAGTATGTTTATGAAAAGTATGTTCATGAAAAGGATGTTTATGCCATGATTTATTTATGTTTATGTCATGATTTTTATGCCATGATTTATTTATGTTTATGTCATGATTTTTATGCCATGATTTATTTATGTTTATGCCATGATTTTTATGCCATGATTTATCTATGTTAATGTCATGATTTTATGCCATGATTTTACTTATGTTCATGTTAGTTTAGGATGCCATGATTTTATGCTAGTTTAGAATGCCATGCTTTGATTATATTATGCTAAGTTAGGATGTCATGCTTCTATTTATGTTCATGTTAGTTTAGGATGCCATGATTTAATTATGCTTATGTTATGTTAGAATGCCATTATTTTATTTATGCTCATGCTAGTATAGGATGCCATGATTTTAATTAGGTTATGCCATGATTTTAGGTCCATGCCAAGTATTATGCCATGCTATGAATGTTTATGATGTTTATGGATTGTGTTTATGCCATGCTATGAATGTTTACGATGTTTATGGATTGTGTTTATGCCATGCTATGAATATTTATGATGTTTATGTTTATGCCATGCTATGAATGTTTACGATGTTTATGTTTATGTCAAGTATGATGCCATACATGAATGTTTATGGTTATGTTTATGTCATGCTATGAATATGATGAAGTCATGTCCATGACATGTCGAATGAATGCTAAGTGATGATAAGGATGACGATCTAAGTAAAGCATTAAGTATGCTAATGTTTCGTATGCTTATGATTAAGTGACGGATGGTTTTAGTGGGTAGGAAAGAGTCTTACTAAGCCTGTGTGCTTATAGTCTTATTTTTTTATACCGCAGATCACGCAAGGGGATAATAAGGAAGCAGCAGGAGGGCATTGCAGAATGTGTGTGATAGTGACTTGGCCAAGAGACCATATGTTTGTTTGTCTCATGATAGAACTCTACCTTTACTACTAAGTACTTGAATATGACTCTATGACATGATGCTAATGTATGACATGATGCTAAGTATGATATGATGCTAAAATATGGCATGATGCTAAGTATGATATGATGCTAGGTATAAAGTTAATATGCCAAGTTTCCATGTTATGATGGTAGGAATGGTAGTAAGTGCATGTAGGTGTAAGTTTAAAGTTTTCCGCTGCATTATGATGTCTACATGCCTAAGTATGTGAACGTAACGCCGCTTTATGATGGTCTATAAAAAAAAAAAAGCGGGTGTTACACCCTAGGTGCTTGTTTTAAGCCATATAGGGCTTTACTTAGTTTATAGACGTGGTTAGGTTTGTCTAGGTCCTCAAACCCGGGGGTTGCCCTACATAAACTTCTTCTTTAATAAATCCATTTAAAAAGGCTGACTTTACATCCATTTGATATAACTTGAATCCTTTATGGGATGCAAAGGCCAATAACATTCTAATGGACTCAAGTCTAGCTACTGGGGCATATGTTTCATCATAGTCTAGTCCCTCTACTTGGCTGAATCCCTTAGCTACTAAGCGGGCTTTATTTCTGACTATTTCTCCTTGATCATTTAGTTTGTTCCTAAAGACCCATTTAGTATCTATAATGGATTTACCTTCAGGTTTAGGCACTAGTTCCCAGACTTGGTTCCTCTCAAATTGGGCTAACTCTTCTTGCATAACTATTATCCAGTCAGGGTCAGGTAGGGCTTCATCTATAGTTTTGGGTTCTATTTTTGATATCATAGCTATTTGACTGAGGTTTCTATAGGAGGACCTAGTCCTTACTCCTAGAGTTGGATCACCCACAATTTGATCGGTTGGGTGACTAAGTCTGGGTTTCTTTGTTCTTCTAGAGCTTGGTTCAGCCTCAGGTCCGGCTGGTTGGTTTGGTTCACTATTTGGTTCGACTCTTTGGACTGGTTCATTTGGTGGTTCGATTCTTGGTTCATTAATTGGTTCAATAGTTAGTTCGTTTAAGGGTTCAATTAGTTGTTCATTTTCTTGGTCAGAGTTTGATGAAATTGGTTCTGGATTATTAGAATTTGAATTGATTTCTTCATCAAAAATTAAATTGGTTGTTTCTTCAATTTTCTTAGTTTGTTTGTTGTAAACTCTATAGGCTCTACTTGTGGTTGAATACCCTAGAAAAATGCCTGGGTTTGACTTGGATTGAAACTTTCCTAAATAGTCTTTGGTGTTTAGGATATGGACTTTACATCCAAAGACTCTTAGGTAGTGTAGGTTTGGAAGTCTATGGTAGTACAGTTCATAGGGGGTTTTGTTGTGTCGTTTATTAATCAAAACCCTATTTTGGATATAACAGGTTGTACTAATTGCTTCTGCCCAAAATTGGTTTGCTAGATTAAATTCGTTGAGCATAGCCCTAGCGGCTTCTTGTAAGGTTCTATTCCTTCGCTCAACTATCCCATTTTGTTGGGGGGTTCTAGGACATGAAAATTCATGTAAATACCCATTTATTTTACAGAATTCTTCGAATCGTTGATTCTCAAATTCTCCCCCGTGATCACTCCTAAGTCTTTTTATTTTAGTGTCGTTTTGATTTTCAATTAGTTTACAGAATTCATTGAATAGGCTTAGGGTTACATCTTTGGTTTTTAGGAACCTAACCTAGGTAAACCTAGAGTAATCATCAACTATTACTAAGCAGTATCGGTTTCCGCTTAGTGACTTGGCTCCATGTGAATCAAATAGGTCCAGGTGCAGGAGCTCAAGTGTGGTTTGAGTTAAGTCAGACTGAATTAGTTTGTGATTGGATTTGGTTTGCTTACCTTGATTGCATGATTCACATATTAGGTTTTCATTATTTTTGATGTTGGGGATACCTTTGATTAAGCCAAGTTGGGTAATTTTTGATATAGTTCTTACATTGGTATGACCTAATCTCCTATGCCAGAGGTTTGTTTGTTCTAATTGAGTCAACATACATTTAGGTATAATGGGAAGATTTATAGTGTATACATTGTTTTTCCTAGTGCCCTTAAGTATGATTTCTGAGTCTTGTTCATTTCTAATCAGGCAGTTAGAATTATCGAAAGTAACTATATAACCAGAATCACATAACTGACTTATGCTAAGCAAGTTAAAATTAAAGTTTTCAACCAATAGAACTTTCTTAATAATGAAATCAGATTTGAGCTCAATATTACCTGACCCAATTACCTTGAGTGTAGCATTATTGCCAAATGCTACTGAGTCTAGGTTTTTTAGTTTGAGCTTGGTGAACTTCAATTTGTCTCCAGTCATGTGTCTGGAACAACCGCTATCCAACATCCATTGGTCCAAATCTTTATGTTCCTACGCATAAAGAATTTTCTTGATTTGGATCCAATTAGAATCAGGAATAGCTTAAATTGAGTTTCACTGCCTAGTCTGTCTCACCCAAATCTAGGGTTTTCAATCACGTTAACCTTATAGGTTTTGTGAGACAGGTTTTGATAGTTTTGAAAATTTTGAAAATTTTGATTAATTTTGAAGGATAATTAAATTTTGAAAAACTTAATTAATTAATTTTGAAATTTTTGAAGAGATGTTTAAATCTATACTTAGCTGACGTTTTGTGTTAGATTCGAATTTGACAAAAATTAATTTGAATTTGAAATTCAAAAATTGGCTTCCAGGTCTTGGCGAGGCACTAGGCCTTCTTTGGCCGAAGCCTTATGGGATCATCCACCCTTTCATTGACAAAGCCTTTTAATGAAATTTCATTTTCAAAATTAATTTCTGAAAAATTTCTGGTCTAACTAGTTTGGGTTTTGGATCGGTAGCTTCGGTCAGTTCCGCCAGTCTAAAGAGACCAAGTGAACTTGATCTTATTAGAATTGGTTTCCCCAACGTACTATCATCTCACCTCTACCCAATACTATGTTGTCAAATTTCAACTAAGTTTGTTCAGTCCTTAATCTAGCCTAAGTCTAAGCATGGTATATTGCAGAAATTAAATAAACAATCAAACAATCAATTTAAATCAATAATGACAAGTTTATCTAATAATAAAAATGGTTTTCAGTTTGGCTCCCCCTGGACTAAAGCCACGGTGATGATTAGGCAAGATGTGAACTTGTCCTTGGGGATCCAATACTGATTTGATCCAGTAGGTTGGTTCAGGCATAGTTTAGGTACCCATGCCTGAATTTTTCTTCTGGACTGATTCAGTACAGTCAAATATGATCTTTGTCGGGATTTGATTCGGTATCCAAGTCCAGATCGATTTAGAACTGATTTCTGTTTTCCAAGGATCATGTCAAGACCCTTGGAACTAGATGTAAATCGTTCTAAAGCTGTTCTATAATCCTTAACCTGAGTTTTCAGGGAGGAGTTCTCCTTTTCAAGTTTTTCAACTTGAATAGAAGTTCCTTCCTGAACCTTCTCGGTTAAGGGTTTAGAGTCAGCTCCCTCTTTCAGGTGTTTTACTTCCTGTCGGAGGGTTTTGACCCGGAGTTTGGCTTTTGCCAAATCACGAGAAAGAAAAGAAATCAATTCAGTTAACTGCAATCTATTAAAACCAGTTACCTTAATTTCTCCGTCCTCTGTGAAGGTCAGCTCGCCGTCCTCTTGTTCTGAATCTGACTCTGTCTCGACTTTATCTGAGGCGGTCAGAGCTAGGAGGTTGGACTGGGGTGCCTCTTCTTCTTCTTCTGAGGAAGACTCGTCCCAGGTTGCTTGTAGCACCTTCTTTCTTCTCGGCTTCTTCATCTCCTTTAGGTTAGGGCACTCTGACTTGTAATGGCCCTTTTTCTTGCACTCGTAGCAGGTTACATTGGGCTTGTTTGCTGGTTCAGTTGGTTCGTCCTTTCTTCGGCCGGTTTTTCGTTTGTTGTTGGTTCGGTTCTTCAGCTCCTTGTAGTAGATTCGAGCGAGCCGGACCAGTTTAGTTTGATCTCCTTCTTCATCTTCTGAGTCTGTGTCAGACTCGGGTTCAAGTTCAGGCTTCTTCTTCGTTGTTCTTCCAGTCTTGCCTGCAAGAAAAGCAATACCTTTTTCGACCGAATTGGTGTTAGTCTATTCGTGCAGTTCTAGTTCAGAAAATAATTCATCTAGTTTTATTTTAGAAAGATCTCTAGAGACCTTGTATGCATCTACCATAGATGCCCACAAGGTGTTTCTAGGAAAAGCGTTTAGAGTATACCTTATTAGGTCACGGTTTTCAACCTTGTGACCTATTGAGTGAAGACCGTTCATTACCTCTTGGATCCGTGCGTGTAGCTGGGCTGCTGATTCGTTGTCCGCCATCTTGATAGTGTATAATTTGTTTAGTAGAAGATCCCGCTTGCTGATCCTGGTGTCCGAAGTCCCTTCGTGCAGCTCGATCAGCTTTGTCCATAGTTCTTTTGCAGTGTTGAAGGGGCCCACTCGGTTCAGCTCTTCCTTTGTCAGCCCGCATTGTAGGGTTTGCGTTGCTTTTGCATCGGCTTCTATCTTGCGCTTTAGAGTGTTGTCCCACTCTGAGTAGCTTTGTGGAAGTCCTTCTGCATTTCGGGGGATCTCCAGACCGGACTGGATAATGATCCACATGTCCACCTGAGTTTTCAGGTGGACCTCCATGCGACTTTTCCAGTAGGAAAAGTCTTCTCCACTGAAGAGTGGAGGTCTAGCGGTGCTGAATCCCTCTTGCATAGACATTTGTTTTGAAAAAGAAAAACTAAAAGAGATTTGCCAAGACTTGGTCTTGGATTAGCAGTGCTGGATAAGGGAAATAAAATATCGAGGGGTGTTGCACCAACCTCGATTAACGAAAGAAATTTGAACGAAAAAATATTTAAAAATTCGAAAAAAAAATTTAAGAAAATCCGAAAAGAAATTTTCAAACTGGTGGTTGCACCAAGTTTGAACTTCCCGCTCTGATACCACTTGTTGGATCGTGAAAAGCCATAGAGGGGGGGTGAATATCGGAAATCGTTCTTTTTCGGAAAACTAAGAGTAGGTGCACAGCGGAAACAAAAATACGAGACACAGCAAAAGGACACAGTGATTTTTACTTGGTTCGGAGCCTGTGTCGACTCCTACTCCAAGGCCCACGGTCGTTGACCGTTTACTTTGGGCAATTCTATATTCGCGCAAAGAGGTTACAATAATTTCAATTACAAAGAGAGTGCAATAAAATAATAACAAAATATTAAGCTCTTCGTTACCGATGTCCGGAGTGTGTCGATTCTTTTCGGGGCAGCGGGACGTCATCGGCTCGAGGTGAGGCGTTTCTGGAGCAAGGCACGAGCGTAGAAGAGCGTGGAAGCTTTGGAATGAAGTTGATGTAAAGCTTGGGGTCGAGGGGTGCTATTTATAGTACCTAGGGCGCCCTGGACGTCGGGGGCGCCCTGCCAGGTGTCATCCGATCCGCAGTCTGCTCGGTCAAGCTTTATCCCACCTAAATAGGGATGAAGTTTGACCTGTGGGGCGCCCTGGTCGCTGAGGGCGCCCTGGTTGACCCGGTCTTCTCGGCTGGATAGATTTGATCGGCCTCGCTGGCGTAGGCGCGAAGCGCCTTGGCTCCTGAGGGCGCCCTGGGCGCTCAGGGCGCCCTGGCTGCTGAGGGCGCCCTGGATGCAGAGGGCGCCCCGGCCAGTGGTTAGCCGAACTCTTTTTTACCTTACTTGTTTCTTGTTCACCGTGGAGGCGCCCTAGACACTCAGGGTGCCCTACTCAGCTGCTGCCCCACTCCTTTGAGGCTCTCTGAGCTGCAGACACACGTTCCTTTGGTCCTGCATCCAGGGTTAGTCCGAAAACAAAATAAAGCATTAATTTATACAGCCTTAGCTGTCTTGGTTCTGACTTTGGTCTCCTAAATGGAGCCCTAGGTCGAACCGACGCCTACTGTTCCCTCGACGGGGAACGCGTCCTCACCTACTCCTCTCGGGAGAATTTACCTGATGCCAACCGCTCCTTTGGTTGGACTTTTGCCTGACGGTCCTTTGTCAGGGCTTGGATGCCGAGCTGTCCTTCGCCCGGTGCCTAGCAGTCCTTCGCTAGGTCTTCAGTCCAAGACTGTCCTTCGCCTGGTGCCTAGCAGTCCTTCGCTAGGGCTTTTAACTCTGGCATTCCTTCGCCAGTGCCTAGCGGTCCTTTGCTAGGGCTTTCACTGCACACTTGATTAACTTGTTAGAACACAAGAAGGACTTAACTTTTGATCTATGTTGCCATTATCAAAACACAGGTTTGACTTAGGTGCATTCTGCACCAACAAATACAAGCATTATGAGTAAGAAAGTATTTTACTTTTGTAAATTGACATGTACCGGGCAAATGAGAGGCCCACAGAAAGTAAGAAAGAAGCTCTAATAGGGTGCGGTGGCTAGCTACCCCGAAACCTATTAGAGATGCGCGCATTGGTACACTGATACCAGGTACAGTGTCAAGGTTTGGGAAAGTTGATTATTATTTTGAAGTATATGTGTATATGTAAGTGTTTTCAGTTTAAGCATATGTTTTGCTAAGTATGTTAACATTGTTATGTTACAAGCATGTTAAAGAGCAAGAGCAAGGAAGTTAGTGGTTTAAAGTACGGAAATGCATAAGTAGCAAGTCTCAAAAGAAATTATGAGCATGTTAGATTTGCCAATGTTTTAATGCTAGTAAATGTTTTCAAGCATGATTGAGCATGATAAGTATGTGAAAGTTTCCATGTGTAAGTATTTCAAAGTGCATGTGTTTTGAAGTAAGCATTATTTGAAAAGAGCATGTTTATCCCTTATTGTTTGGATTTGTGAGTTAGGATTTACTTACTAAGCAATTTGCTTATTAGTTGCATTTTCCTTCTATTGCAGATAAAGGTAATGAAAAAGCATAAGTTAAGGAGGCGAAGGGACTTGCTTTGATGTTCAGTGGCGGCGGAACTGTGGAAGAGATCTTTGGGCTAAGTCTTGTAGAACATGTGTTTTGGTGTTTTGAAGTGGTAGAATGAATGACTTTGTTTAAACTACGCATAGAGGTTAAGTTTGGTACAAACTCTAGAGTGTTTTGCTTACGTTTTGATAGTTTTGTTAAATCTCGCAAGGATTCTAATTTCAAGTTATTGGATTCGTTTTGAGTTGCTAAAATGTTCATAAAACTAGTATAGAGTATAGAAATGGAGTTATGTCTTTGTATGTCTTGGAAGTATATGTTTTGTGGATCGTTGGAGATGGTTTTCAGGTCTGAAATGCAGGTTTTCAGGCGTGCCAGTCGACTGCGATATCGAACAGAACCTACTTTTCGATGCACCAGTCGACTGCCATGAAGCCAGTCGACTGGTGCCGGGCACGAAAAGTTTCTGTGGTCGATACCAGTCGATTGGCTATATAGCAGTCGACTGGTATCAGTGAAAAGAAGTGGTATAGAGCAGCTGGTTAGTGCTTTAGTGTTACAACTAAGAGGTCTAGGGGTCAAATCCTTGCAAAGCAAATAAAATGAAAGTTTTTTTTAAAATTCAGAAAAAAATCAGAGCAATTTAGGGGAAGTCAAGTAGTTTAACCTAAGGCTAAGAATAAGGTAAAGTTAAGGTTAAGTAAAAGTGACGTCCGTCTTAAAGTTAAGAGAAGGCGGGTTGTCACAGAGTGGTATCAGAGCAAAAGGTTCCACACTTCCGCCACACTGACATCAAGCATCAATCCTGCCGCCTACCAAGTAAGAAGTTCATATTTTGCAGTTTTATATGCTTTTCATTATTGATTGTTAGTATCAGTAATGCATGATGATAAGAAAGTATGTTAGTATTATTGCATGCTAATATGTGCAGGGAGATAATGAAGTAAGTTAGTAAGAGATAATGAACTTTTATTTTTGTGTGCTATAGAGTAAGAGGATGCCAAGAGGACATCCTAGAATTGTCCGAAATGAGGAGCAAGCTCCTAGAGAACAGGAGTCAACAGAGTCAGTACCACCACCAGACCTTCAAGGAGTGGTGGCCCAGCTTCAGAGGCAACTTGCTGAACAGCAGCAAGTCATTGCCACCTTGATGGCTAACCAACAGGCCACTAATCAGTAGGCCACTTCTGCTACCCCTCCAGTGGCGCCAGTGGCGCAAGTAGCAGCACCAGTAGCGACAGAGGTTCCCCCAGTACCTCCGACAAGAGAAGTAAGGCAAGAGGCATATCTGATCTAGTGGCAGACACTGAAGCCTGAGAATTTTTCTGGCACAAGTGAACCATGGGATGCTCAGGCATGGTTGAAAACAGTGGAGAGTATAATGGAGTTACTGGACTAGCCCGAGGTGGAGAAGATAAAGTGCACATCTTTCTGCCTTACTGGAGATGCTAGGATGTGGTGGGAAAGAGTGAAAGCTAAGAGGAATGTGAATCAGATGACCTGGGCCGACCTTGAAGCAGAATTTCTGGAAGAGTACTTTCACATGAAAGTGACAAACAAGCACTATGATGAATTTACTGAGTTCCGCCAAGGAGGTCTAACTGTGGATGAAGCAGTGAAGAAGTTCAATCGATTAGCTCGCTTGCGCCCGTAGTTAGTCAGTACTGAAAGGAAAGGGTCAGGTTAATGCTCATGATGCTGAGGCCTCAGATAGCTCTGAATGTGGCTGGCGGTGGTAATAGACCGCAAACTTCAATAGAACTAGTAAGTAGTGCTCTGATCACTGAACACTACTTAAACAGTATAAAGGCCACACGTGTGCAACAACAACAAGCATCAGCCCAGAAGTCCCAAGGAAATCCTCAAAACCAACAAAATTGGAAAGGAAATTCAGGTAAGAGGAAGCAGTGGGATCAGAAGACTTCTGAGGGCAACAAAGGGGGCACGTCAAGCAAGCAGCTCAAGTATCCCCCTTGCCCAAAGTGTGGAAGGCACATCCTGGAGTATGTCGTCAGGGCATGAGCGGATGTTATATTTGCGGAGCAGAAGGGCATATGATGAAGGCTTGCCCTAACCGGTCGAGGGTTGGCGGGTGTTATATCTGTGGAATAGTAGGGCACCTGGCCAAGGCGTGCCCTAAAGCAAAGCCGCCTCCACCACAGCTTCTTCAGTACGGGGGTGGACCTGCTCAGCTGCACCAGATGCAACCAGTTATGGAGGGATCTTATTACAGTCAGGCGAGGATGGAAGCCCCACCAGCCGCGACCAACGCTAGGGTTTTCGCCATCACCAGGGAAGAGGTGGCAAATGCTCCTAACATGGTCACAGGTCGAATACTCATCTCATCTCAATATGCTATTGTGTTATTCGATACTGGGGCAACCCATTCATTTGTATCCATGCTGTTCACTAAAAGGCTAGGGATCCCACCAGAAAGTTTGGGTCAGAAATTTTTAACAACCTTACCGTCAGGGGAAGTAATGGCCTCTACTCAGAGGCTAAGGGCAGTACCAATCTGGATTTCGAACCGAGAGCTCTATAGTGACTTGGTAGTCCTTGAGATGAAGAATTACGATGTCATTTTAGGGATGGACTTCTTGAGCAAGTATAGTGCTTCTATAGACTACCGCAAGAGAAAAGTCAAGTTCACACCAGAAGCAGAACCTTCATTTGAGTTTATTGGAGACCCAAGGAGAAAGACAAAGAGGTTCCTATCTACCTTACAAGCTCAGAGAATGTTAGAGAAGGGGTGCTCTGAGTTTCTAGCTCATATAGTGGATGCAAGTCAAGGAGAAGGATTGAAGAGAGAAGAAGTGATGGTAGTCTGTGACTATCCCGAGGTGTTTCCTGAAGAGTTACCAGGACTCCCTCCCAATCGGGAAATTGAGTTTGAAATTGAGTTGGCCCCAGGAACCAACCCAATTTCGAAGGCACCATATCGCATGGCGCCAGCAGAACTGAAAGAATTGCAAGAACAGTTGCAAGAGCTGCTTGACAAGGGTTTTATCCGCCCTAGTCATTCACCTTGGGGAGCTCCTGTATTGTTCGTCAAGAAGAAAGATGGATCTGTGCGAATGTGTATAGATTATCGAGCTTTGAATAAAGTAACCATCAAGAACAGATATCCTTTGCCAAGGATAGATGATTTATTTGATCAGCTGAAGGGAGCCACAATGTTCTCCAAGATAGATCTGCGATCAGGTTACCATCAGCTAAGAGTGAAGGAGAGTGATGTACCAAGGACTGCTTTCAGTACAAGATATGGGCACTATGAGTTTGTGGTCATGCCCTTTGGAGTGACAAACGCCCCTGCAACGTTTATGGATCTATTGAATAGAGTGTTCAAGGATTTTCTAGACAAGTTCGTCATTGTCTTTATTGATGATATCCTAGTGTATTCAAAGACCCAGGAAGAACATGCCGAACACCTGAAGATGGTATTGCAAACCTTACATCAGAAAGAGTTGTACGCCAAATTCTTAAAGTGTGAGTTTTGGCTTGATCAGGTGGCCTTCCTAGGCCACATCATTTCCAAGGAAGGTATTATGGTAGACCCAGCCAAGATTGAAGCAGTTAGTAACTGGAGTCGACCAAAGAATGCCAGTGAGATCAGAAGTTTTCTGGGTTTGGCAGGGTACTACAGAAGGTTTGTAGAGGACTTTTCAAAGATAGCCTCTCCACTTACAGCCCTTACCAGAAATAAGAAGTATGAGTGGACTGAGGACTGTGAGCAGAGCTTCCTTGAGTTGAAGAAGAGACTGACCAGCGCTCCTATCCTTATAGTACCCGAAGGTGATAAGAGCTTTGATATATACAGTGATGCATCAAAGCTAGGACTTGGAGCAGTCCTGATGCAAGAAGGCAAAGTCATAGCTTATGCTTCCAGGCAACTTATGGACTATGAAATGAATTACCCTACTCATGATCTGGAGTTGGCAGCTGTAGTCTTTGCTCTAAAAATATGGAGGCATTACTTGTATGGAGTGCAGTGTAAGATTTATACAGATCACCAGAGTCTAAAATATTTCTTCACTCAGAAAGACCTCAATATGAGACAGCGAAGGTGGCTCGAGTTAGTGAAGGACTATGACTGTGAGATTCTTTACCACCCTGATAAGGCAAATAGAGTAGCAGATGCACTGAGTAGAAAGACTTGTGCCACTTTGATATCCTTATCATCATTGGCACCATCATTACAAAAGGAGATAGTAGATTATGGAGTGGAGATTATTGATGGGCAGCTAGCTCTATTGACACTAGAGTCAACTTTGCTTGAAGAAATACAGAAAGAGCAAGTTGTGGATTCTGATATCCAAAGGATCAAGCAAGAGATGCAAGAAGGAGAGAGTAAAGAGTTTAGAGTATCTGACAGTGGGGTACTCTACTATGGTGACCGTTTATGTGTCCCCAATCATGAAGAGCTGAGAAATAAAATTCTTGAAGTAGCCCATGGAACTCCCTACTCAATGCATCCTGGCTCCACTAAGATGTACCAGGATTTGAAAAGAAGATTTTGGTGGTCAGGGATGAAAAGAGACATAGCTGGGTATGTCAGCACCTACCTGACATGTCAGAGAGTTAAAGCAGAACACCAGAGACCAGGAGGTGTCCGACAGCTCATTCAGATTCCAGAGTGGAAATGGGAAGACATATCCATGGATTTCATAGTTGGTTTGCCAAAGACAACTAATGTCTATGATGCTATTTGGGTGATAGTAGACAGATTGACCAAGTTTGCCCACTTTTTTGCAATCAGAGTGTCTTACTCGATTGAAAAGTTAGCCCAGTTATATGTGCAAGAAGTGATCCGACTACACTGAGTCCCGAAGACCATTATCTCTGATAGGGATTGTCGTTTCACGTCACACTTTTGGGAGTGTGTACAGACAGCGTTAGGCACCAAACTGAAATTCAGCACAGCTTTCCATCCCCAAACTGATGGACAGACAG
This sequence comes from Boesenbergia rotunda, assembly GCA_024364735.1. Taxonomy (NCBI): domain Eukaryota; kingdom Viridiplantae; phylum Streptophyta; class Magnoliopsida; order Zingiberales; family Zingiberaceae; genus Boesenbergia; species Boesenbergia rotunda. The sequence continues at coordinate 88,159 of JAGFNQ010008963.1, read as the reverse complement.
AGAGAGTGAATCAGGTTCTAGAAGATATGCTCAAAGCTTGTGCATTGGACTTCAAGGGCAGTTGGTGCAAGTATTTATGTTTAGCTGAGTTTGCCTACAACANTTTGTGTATGTGACCTAAGTATGACAAGAGTAAGTTCTTGAAAGGTCCCAAAAAGGAGTTTTGGGGTTAAGGGCACGCAAGGTGCTCGATGAAAGTTCCAAGTAAGAAAAGGTAAAAGTTTATAGTGCAAGATTTATGAAAAAGAAAGTTACCTTGATAAATACAAGCATTATGAGTAAGAAAGTATTTTACTTTTGTAAAGTGACATGTACCGGGCAAATGAGAGGCCCACAGAAAGTAAGAAAGAAGCTCTAATAGGGTGCGGTGGCTAGCTACCCCGAAACCTATTAGGGATGCGCGCATTGGTACATTGATACCATGGTACAGTGTCAAGGCCTGAGAAAGTTGATTATTATTTTGAAGTATATAAGTATATGTAAGTGTTTTCAGTTTAAGCATATGTTTTGCTATGTATGTTAACATTGTTATGTTACAAGCATGTTAAAGAGCAAGAGAAAGGAAGTTAGTGGTTTAAAGTATGGAAATGCATAAGTAGCAAGTCTCAAAAGAAATTATGAGCATGCTAGATTTGCCAATGTTTTAATACTAGTAAATGTTTCCAAGCATGATTGAGCATGATAAGTATGTGAAAGTTTCCATGTGTAAGTATTCAAAGTGCATGTGTTTTGAAGCAAGCATTATTTGAAAAGAGCATGTTTAGCATTGATCGTATGGATTTGTGAGTTAGGATTTACTTACTAAGCAAATCGCTTATTAGTTGCATTTCCTTCTATTGCAGATAAAGGTAAGGAAAAAGCATAAGCTGGGGAGGTGAACAGGACTTGCGTTGATGTCAGGGGCGGTGGACCCGTGGGAGAGATCCTTGGTATAAGCTTAAGAGACAATTTCTGAAAATTAGAAACTTGGAGTTTGATATCTTGATTGGTAAAATGTGAACATGGTGTGTAAACTACGCATAGAGGTTAAGTTTGGTACAAACTCTAGAGTGTTTTGCTTACGTTTTGATTGTTTTGTTAAATTCCGCAAGGATTCTAATTTCAAGTTATTGGATTCGTTTTGAGTTGTTAGGATGTTTATAAAACTAGTATAGAGTATAGAAATGAAGTTATTTCTTTGTATACATTGAAGGCATGTGAATTGTGGACTTTTAAAACTAATTTTCGGGTATGAAAATGCAGGTTTCAGGCGTGCCAGTCGACTGGTACAGAACCAGTCAACTGCCCTATCGAACAGGACCTTCTGTTCGATGCACCAGTTGACTGCCAAAAGGCCAGTCGACTGGTGCCGCACCCAGAAACATTCTGTGACTGACACCAGTCGACTGGCTATCTAGCAGTCGACTGGTACTGTTGAAAAGAAAGCGTTGTAGGGCTGATGGTTAGTGCTTTAGTTTTACAACTAAGAGGTCTAGGGGTCAAATCCTTGCAAAGCAAATAAAATGAAAGTTTTTTTATAAAAAGAAAAAAAAATTAGAGCAAGTTAAGGGAAGTCAAATAGTTGTAAGCTAAGGCTAAGAATAAGGTAATGTTTAGGTCAAGAAAATGTGGCGCCGCCTTAAGGAAGAGAGAGAGAAGTTAAGGTTAAGGCGGGTCGTCACATAGTGGTATCAGAGCATTATCAGAAATCAGTAATTACTTAATTAGTTAGTAGTGATCCGTCTTAAAGCTTAGTACCAAAAGCTGGGTCGTCACAGAGTAGTATCAGAGCAAGTTCCACCCTTCCGCCACACTGACATCAAGCATCAATCCTGCCGCCTGCCAAGTAAGAAGTTCATATGTTGTAGTTTTGTATACTTTTCATTATTGACTGCTAGTATCAGTAAGTGCATGATGATAAGAAAGTATGTCTGTATTATTGCATGTTAATATGTGCATGTTGATAATGAAGTAAGTTGGTAAGAGATAATGAGCTTTTATTTTTGTGTGCTATAGAGTAAGAGGATGCCAAGAGGACGTCCTAGAATTGTCCGAAATGAGGAGCAAGCTCCTAGAGAACAGGAGTCAACAGAGTCAGTACCACCACCAGACCTTCAAGGAGTGGTGGCCCAGCTTCAGAGGCAACTAGCTGAACAGCAGCAAGTCATTGCCACCTTGATGGCTAACCAGCAGACCACTAATCAGCAGGCCACTTCTGCTACCCCTCCAGTGGCGCCAGTGGCGCAAGTAGCGGCACCAGTAGCGACAGAGGTTCCCCCAGTACCTCCGACAAGAGAAGTAAGACAAGAGGCATATCTGATCCAGTGGCAGAGACTGAAGCCTGAGAATTTTTCAGGCACAAGTGAACCATGGGATGCTCAGGAATGGTTCAAAACAGTGGAGAGTATAATGGAGTTACTGGACTGGCCCGAGGTGGAGAAGATAAAGTGCACATCTTTCTGCCTTACTGGAGAAGCTAGGATGTGGTCGGAAAGAGTGAAAGCTAAGAGGAATGTGAATCAGATGACCTGGGCCGACCTTGAAGCAGAATTTCTGGAAGAGTACTTTCACATGAAAGTGACAAACAAGCACTATGATGAATTCACTGAGTTCCGTAAGGAGATATAATTGTGGATGAAGAAGTGAAGAAGTTCAATCGATTAGCTCGCTTGTGCTCGGAGTTAGTCAGTACTGAAAAGGAAAGGGTCAGGTTAATGCTCAAGATGCTGAGGCCTCAGATAGCTCTGAATGTGGCTGGCGGTGGTAATAGACCGCAAACTTCAGAAGAACTAGTAAGTAGTGCTTTGATCACTGAACACTACTTAAACAGTATAAAGGCCACACGTGTGCAACAACAACAGGCATCAGCCCAGAAGTCCCAAGGAAATCCTCAAAACCAACAAAATTGGAAAGGAAATTCAGGCAAGAGGAAGCAGTGGGATCAGAAGTCTTCTGAGGGCAACAAAGGGGGCACGTCAAGCAAGCAGCTCAAGTATCCCCCTTGCCCAAAGTGTGGGATGAAACATCCTAGAGTATGCCGTCAGGGCATGAGCGGATGCCATATTTGCGGAGCAGAAGGGCATATGATGAAGGCTTGCCCTAACCGGTCGAGGGTTGGCGGGTGTTATATCTGTGGAGTAGTAGGGCACCTGGCCAAGGCGTGCCCTAAAACAAAGCCGCCTCCACCACAGCTTCTTCAGTACGGGGATGGACCTGCTCAGCTGCACCAGATGCAACCAGTTATGGAGGGATCTTATTACAATCAGGCGAGGATGGAAGCCCCACCAACCATGACCAACGCCAGGGTTTTCGCCATCACCAAGGAAGAGGTGGCAAATGCTCCTAACATGGTCACAGGTCAAATACTCACCTCATCTCAATATGCTATTGTGTTATTCGATACTGGGGCAACCCATTCTTTTGTATCCATGATTTTCTCTAAAAAGCTAGGGATCCCACCAGAAAGTTTGGGTCAGAAATTTTTGACAACCTTACCGTCAGGGGAAGTAATGGCCTCTACTCAGAGGCTAAGGGCAGTACCAATCTGGATTTCCGACCGAGAGCTCTACAGTGACTTGGTAGTCCTTGAGATGAAGGATTACGATGTCATTTTAGGGATGGACTTCTTGAGCAAGTATAATGCTTCTATAGATTGCCGCAAGAGAAAAGTCAAGTTCACACCAGAAGCAGAACCTTCATTTGAGTTTATTAGAGACCCAAGGAGAAAGACAAAGAGGTTCCTATCTACCTTGCAAGCTCAGAGAATGTTAGAGAAGGGGTGCTCTGGTTTTCTTGCTCATATAGTGGATGCAAGTCAAGGAGAAGGGTTGAAGATAGAAGAAGTGAGGGTAGCCTATGACTATCCTGAGGTGTTTCCTGAAGAGTTACCAGGACTCTCTCCCAATCGGGAAATTGAGTTTGAAATCGAGTTGGCACCAGGAACCAACCCAATTTCGAAGGCACCTTATCGCATGGCGCCAGTAGAATTGAAAGAGCTACAAGAACAATTGCAAGAGCTGCTCGACAAGGGTTTCATCGCCCTAGTCATTCACCTTAGGGAGCTCCTGTATTGTTCGTCAAGAAGAAAGATGGATCTATGCGAATGTGCATAGATTATCGAGCTTTGAATAAGGTGACCATCAAGAACAGATATCCTTTGCTAAGGATAGATGATTTATTTGATCAGCTGAAGGGAGCCACAGTGTTCTCCAAAATAGATCTGCGATCAGGTTACCATCAACTCAAAGTGAAGGAGAGTGATGTGCCAAGGACTGCTTTCAGTACAATATATGGGCACTACGAGTTTGTGGTCATGCCCTTTGGAGTGACAAATGCCCCTGCGACGTTTATGGATCTAATAAATAGAGTGTTCAAGGACTTTCTTGACAAGTTCGTCATTGTCTTCATTGATGATATCCTAGTGTATTCAAAGACTCAGGAAGAACACCTGAAGATAGTGTTGCAAACCTTACATCAGAAGGAGTTCTACGCCAAATTCTCAAAGTGTGAGTTTTGGCTTGATCAGGTGGCCTTCCTAGGCCACATCATTTCCAAGGAAGGTATTATGGTAGACCCAGCCAAGATTGAAGCAGTTAGTAACTGGAGTCGACCAACGAATGCTAGTGAGATCAGAAGTTTCCTGGGTTTGGCAGGGTACTACAGAAGGTTTGTAGAGGACTTTTCAAAGATATCTTCACCACTTACAGCCCTTACCAGAAAGAATAAGAAGTATGAGTGGACTAAAGACTGTGAGCAGAGTTTTCTTGAGTTGAAGAAGAGACTGACAAGCCCTTACCCGAAGGTGATAAGAGCTTTGATATATACAGTGATGCATCAAAGTTAGGACTTGGAGCAGTCCTTATGCAAGAAGGCAAAGTCATAGCTTATGCTTCCAGGCAACTCAAGGACTATGAAAAGAATTACCCCACTCACGATCTGGAGTTGGCAGCTCTTGTCTTTGCTCTAAAGATATGGAGGCATTACTTATATGGAGTGCAGTGTAAGATTTATACAGATCACTAAAGTCTGAAATATTTCTTCACTCAGAAAGACCTCAATATGAGACAGCGAAGGTGTCTCGAGTTAGTGAAGGACTATGACTGTGAGATTCTTTACCACCCTGGTAAGGCAAATAGAGTAGCAGATGCACTGAGTAGAAAGACTTGTGCCACTTTGATGTCCTTATCATCATTGGCACCACCATTACAGAAGGAGATAGTAGATTATGAAGTGGAGATTATTGATGGGCAGCTAGCTCTATTGACACTAGAGTCAACTTTGCTTTAAGAGATACAGAAAGAGCAAGCTGAGGATTCTGATATCCAAAGGATCAAGCAGGAGATGCAAGAAGGAGAGAGTAAAGAGTTTAGAGTATCTGACAGTGGGATACTCTATTATGGTGACCGTTTATGTGTCCCTAATAGTGAAGAGCTGAGAAAGAAGATTCTTGCAGAAGCCCATGGAACTCCCTACTCAATGCATCTTGGTTCCACTAAGATGTACCAGGATTTGAAAAGAAGGTTTTGGTGGTCAGGGATGAAGAGAGACATAACTAAGTATGTCAGCACCTGCTTGACTTGTCAGAGAGTTAAAGCAGAACACCAGAGACCAAGAGGTGTCCTACAGCCCATTCAGATTCCAGAGTAGAAATGGGAAGACATAGCCATGGATTTCATAGTTGGTCTACCAAAGACAACTAATGGCTATGACGCTATTTGGGTGATAGTAGATAGATTGACCAAGTCTGCTCACTTTTTGGCAATCAGAGTGTCTTACTCAATTGAAAAGTTAGCCCAGTTATATGTGCAGGAAGTGATCCGACTACACGGAGTCCCGAAGACCATTATCTCTGATAGGGATGGTCGTTTCACTTCACACTTTTGGGAGTGCGTACAGACAGCGTTAGACACCAAACTGAAATTCAGCACAGCTTTCCATCCCCAGACTGATGGACAGACAGAGAGAGTAAACAGGTTTTAGAAGATATGCTTAGAGCTTGTGCATTAGACTTCAAGGGCAGTTGGTGCAAGTATTTGTGTTTAGCTGAGTTTGCCTACAACAACAGTTACCAAGCCACTATTGGTATGGCACCCTATGATGCTCTTTATGGTAGGAAGTGTAGATCTCCCCTCTGTTGGTATGAAGGTAGTGAGAAGAAGGAAATGGGGTCACAGACTGATCTTATAGATGATACCACAGAAGCTATAAAGAGCATCTGCCAGAGGATAGAGACTGCTCAGAGTAGGCAGAAGAGTTACGCCGATGTACGCCGTAGGCCGTTAGAGTTTGAAGTTGGAGATATAATTTTTCTCAAAGTAGCTCCTATGAAGGGTGTGATGAGATTTGGTAAGAAAGGCAAGCTAAGTCCTCGATACGTAGGGCCCTACCCAGTGACAAAAAGAGTTGGCAAAGTAGCTTATGAGTTGGAACTACCCTCAGAGATGTCAGCAATACACAATGTGTTCCATGTCTCAATGTTGAAGAAGCACATCCCAGATGCCAACCAAGTGATTGAGCCACAGATGGTACAAGTTCAAGAAGATCTCAGTTATGAAAGTCGACCTATTCAGATAATAGATCGAGCAGATAAGAATTTGAGGAACAAAGTGGTACCACTAGTAAAAGTTTTATGGCTGAATCAGAAGTATGAAGAGGCAACTTGGGAATCAGAAGATAGCATGAGGCAAAGGTATCCAGAGTTGTTCTAAGTTCGAGGACGAACTTTTTATAAGGTAGGGAGGATTGTAACACCCAATAATTTTCTGGTATTATTAGGGATTTTTCAGAATTTTATAGCATTTTTCGGATTAAAATAAAAAGAAAAAAAGGGGGTCGGGAAGGGTTTGATCCCGCGACCACAAGGCAAGCAAGGCCTTAAGGGCATCCGGGTAACCAGCTGGGCAAGGGTATCAAGCACAGAAACGGATGAAGCGAATTAATATTATAGTTAAGTAAGGCCTTTTCAAGAAGAGGTGTTTCAACATTCACTTAAGTTGAGTTAAGACCCCATTAGGGCTTGGAGGAGGTTGCGCGAACAGGGGTGGGAGGCTGCGAAAATAGGGAGAAAAGAGTGGAGTTTCCTTACTTCCTCTTCCTCCTCTTGAGTGGAGAGCCTAGGGCTTCTTCCCTAGGGCCAAGAAGTGGAGTTTTCTTGCAAAGGAAGAGGAAAAGAATCCTATGCTAGGAATTTCGAGATACTTAGTGAGTTTTCTTCAAGAAAAGGGTAAGTAGATAACTCACCTGCAATAGAAGTAGTTTTGCCATGTATTTCTCGTTGTAGAACCATGCTTGTGGTATAAGTGCATGCTTTAAGATGATGGTTTTTCTTATTTGTGTGTTTTAAGTTCCTAGAGAATACATGTTTTATCATAGAATATAAATTGGAGTAAGTTTTTATGTATGTGGCCTAAGTATGACAAGAGTAAGTTCTTGAAAGGTCCCAAAAAAGAGTTTTGGGGTTAAGGGCACGCAAGGTGCTTGATGAAAGTTCCAAGTAACACTACTAGAATTTTTGCATTCAACAACACATAATCGACAACGGTTTTTTGATAAAGTGTTGTCTTATGTCAATTTAACAACAGTTTTAGTATTAACCGTTGTTGTTGTTGGTCTGTATACGTAAAAAAACAACAGTAATAACAAAATATTGTTGTATGTATACTCAACGACAACAGTTATAAAATAACTGTTGTCTATAGGCGGGATTTACAATAACTGATGTGATAAACTATTATCTATTATGACAATAGACAACAGTTATATTAAACTGTTGTTGTTGTATTGTTGTGTTGTTCAAGCAATAAACAAAATCAACGGTGGATATCCAACTACAAAAAAACAACGAACTATTGAATCCTCATTCTCTTATTTTTTGATCCTTAATCATTTTTTTTCTCGTCACCCTAATCTTTTCTTAGGTCTCAGATTACAAGGCCCGAGGGATGAAGTTCTGACTCGAATCCAGCGGCAATGAGTTCTCCAGCGAGATCGTCGATCTCGGCGACGAGCGTCGGCTAGGGCTGCGGGGTTGGCGGCTTTGTCGATAAGCCCCCTGGCCCTTACCAATTACCGCCCGATGTCATTTTCTCCGCATATGAACGCAAGGATGAAGCCCTCGCTGGTGATCGATCTCATATTTCTCCTTTTTATGCTCTTTCGTGCACTCTAGCCATCAAATTTAGGGCTTTTAAAAGATTTCCTTTTGTGCTTCTAAAACTCGCCTGGCATTTTCTTTGGATAAGTTTTTTTTCCTTCAAAATTTGTTATTTTTTGGTGGGAATAAAGCATTGAAGTCAGAACTGATGGAGGCGCTTCAGAAGGAAGTGAAATCTTTGGACGAAGATGCCTGGATGTTTTCTGGTCCTCAGTCTCAAATCCAACGCATTTCACGGCCAGGTATGCCTTACTTTTAAGTCGTTTGCTGAACAACTCAAAACCGGTGCTTTTCTGCCGTTTCCTTATATTTTCTTTCAACAAGTTGATATGGCACAACCACGGCTAGATTCAACTTGTAGTTGTCAGGGTTAAACGTTGGAACTCTTACCCCTATTTTTTATCCAAATGTTTTATTTTATATTTACAACATAGGAAAATTTGAATACTTTTTTTGGGGAAAATTTGATGGCAAGACAATTTTGTTAATGTTTTCATCTCCTTCTTTGAATAATCTAAATTTGTAATTTTGATTGTCTCAATGACGCCAATAGTTAGCTCAATCTTTAACCTCAATTAGCTAGACCAAAGGAACATGACAGAGAATGACACAGTCAAACCCTGTTGAGTGCTAACAGGTTCGTGGATTCCAAGATAAGAGCCCACAAATATCAATTAACATCTCCTGCTAAGGACAGATTCTTTATTTTGGCTCACATTTAGCATTTTTCTAGGACATGCACTATGTTTTCAACCTATTGATGCCATTATGGGATCACTAGCAATGCTCTTTTGGACTAGTTAATGCACTATTCTGTTATGGAAGAACAAGTAATCAGAAGTTAAATTCTTTAGTTGGAATGCTAATTTGTTTCCCCTTTCTATTATGGCATGGTGGCATTGGCTTCAGAAAGATTTTAGATTCGTTGAAAATTTCATGCTCAAACTATCTCATTTAATTATTTATGCTAAGGTCATTAAAATAAAATAATTGTAATTCTAAAAAAAGGGGTTACTCAATGACCTAAAGAGAAGTTTCTCCTCATCTCATTGGATAATTGCTTCACACCTTACTAAGAAAACTTTCTGTAAATAACCTTTTTTTACCTATATTGTTTCCCTTTGGATTCCCAAACTTGTACGTGAGCTCTATTAGATTCCCAAATTGCATTAGCTAGGTTTAGTTGAGCTTTGATCATTTCTTTTATGTAGGACCCAACTAATTCCTTGATAACTTCATTCATTCACTAACTGTTGATGAGTTTGAAACTAAGAACATTGTCCAGTAGAGCATAATTTTCTGCCAACATTGTCCAGTTGATGAGTTTGATAACTTCATTCATTCACTAACTTGTTGGTCTTAAGTCACATGACTATCACACTTTAATGCAACAATTACTTTCCGTAGCCATTCGTGGTGTCTTGCCAAATCATGTCAGAGATACTATCACTCGGTTGTGTTTCTTCTTCAATATGCTATACAGCAAAGTAATAGACGTTTTAAAGTTGGATAACTTACAAAGAGAGATTGTAATGATATTGTGTTTGCTTGAAAAGTATTTTCCCCCTTCATTTTTTGATATAATTTTTTTTTTATGATTTACTTATGATTCATCCTTTGCTCACTGTGTTAGGGTCGATCTGCACCGTGGAAGCACACATTGGAAGGTGAGTAAATGTGAAAATTGCAGCCTCCCAATTATAACTTACAAATATATAATTGTTTTTTTTTGATGATTTACTTATGATTCATCCTTTGCTCACTGTGTTAGGGTCGATCTGCACCGTGGAAGCACACATTGGAAGGTGAGTAAATGTGAAAATTACAACCTCCCAATTTCATTAACAACCAATACTTAAATAGCCTTCTTTCATCTCTGGCAATTGCCGGAAAAATCAGTATAAGCTGCTACGATTTATTGATCCTGCTATGCTGATCTTGGCATTAAATATTGTAGAAGAGCTTTATGTCTACCATTCCCTATGTATAATTCCACTAATTAAATGAACACCCTCTCGAAGAATAGCAGCAAGACTATTAATCATGCTTTATCTTTCTGTTTCAAGAAGACACAAATGGTTCTTCTCTTCTTTAAGGCAACAACACAATTGATTTCTCTCCATTTTGAGGAAGCATAGAAATCTGTTCTATTATGTAGCACTTCACACCATTAGCTTGTAACTTTTGATCTCTTTGTTTCAATGTGATGTATAGGTTGCTCTCTACTGGATATGGATCCTTTAAGATTAAGCCTTCGGACATTAGAACCCTAATAAATTTATAGCCATTAGTTGGGTATTGTTGTGATGCGCTACAATGTATGGTGACTACGTGTAATCAACTAGATAGTAAAGTTACCCTAACAGTATAACTTGAAGCAGTTTTAAATTATATGCTTATCTAGTAAGGATATATAAGACTATTTGCTATATGAGTTTTTGACATCTAAAACCATTCTATAGATAGAAATGATTCTGATTTTTGGTTTAAGAGATATCCAAACTTCCACTTGCTCATTGATCGGACATATGAAGTCACTTTTGAATTATTGTCTTGGCTCGGCATGGCATGAACTAGGTCGATTTAGGTAGGTGCTGTTCCTGCCCCATTGGCACCTTTGGCTATCCAAACCTTCTGTTAATCATTGTCAAGATATATATATCTTGTACATTTCTTTCCTTTTCTCATTTGGTAGCTTGAAATGATGTTTATGGAAATGAAAATCTAAATCTTAGTAGGGGTTTTTATTTCTGTTTTAACAAATAAAATAACAACAACAATACTAATAAATTTAGAAATCTTGTTGGTTCCTGTTCCCAATCCATTTAAGATTTTGTGTGTGTTTTTGTTGTTATTGTGGTTCTTTGTGATTGGATTATTTGCTTTAAATCAGTGTAGCATCTAAAGATATCCTTAATCTGTTGATGACTTTGCAGGACCTGATGACATGCCTACCCATATAAAATCATCTATGTTTGGCTGTGCCCTGACGTACGTGTTCTAGCCCGCTTTTTCATATCATAATTCGAATAATCGCAGAAGCTAGACGTCACTGATACTTTTTAACATTGATGTCCAGGATTCCTATTACTGATGGTCGTCTGAACATGGGAACTTGGCAGGTGCAAGCTCAAACTTTTCAACTAACATCAAATTAATGCTCATGCTAAAGATTCAGAATACGACAGATTAAGTTCTAAATGCACTGTAAAATTCTTTCTTTTATGGCCATTGACTTTTTTTGTGTTGGTTTTGTTTCAGGGAATATCGCTATGTGAACATAGAGATCATGCAACTCCTTGAAAAATTGTTGTCACCCTTAATGGTATGTAGTTTACATGAGAACCATTGAACAACTCACAATACTATCATCGTAGCTCTAATAATGGCATGTACTTTGACTGAAAGAATTTGTATTTTAACTGAAATGCCTCAACTATATTTGTGGATTGGTTTGCACTATGAACGTTACCTACTAATTTGAAGGTGGAATGAAACGTCTCTAACAATGTAAATGTCTAGATAAGCCAAGCTAGCAGTTTCCTTGAAAAGTGGTTGCAAGATTGTAAATGTCTAGATAAGCCAAGCTAGCAGTTTCCTTATAATTGCAAGTGCTGATACATGCATATCTTTTTTGTTTGTTTGTTTGTTAGTTTGTTATTTTTGTTGTTTGTTGATACATATCTTCATGGATCATTTTTTATTGGACATATGCATTTAATAGAATAACTAATTAGAGTGTTTGTTCTCTTTTTTCCAGCTGCAGGGACTTGTTTGTGATCATGTTCGAAGACCATTAATCTGACCTTCCAAGCTATAATTTTTGTGATTTGAACATCATTGTAAGTTTAGTTGGGTCAGAATTATATATAATTTGAACTCTTATAATTTGGGTTAGAAGATACTTTATGGTTTCGTCTGTAGAAAGGTTCTTGGACAGAAGATACTTTTGTGGTTTCGTCAGTAGAAAGGTTGTGGTGGATCTTTATTGTAAATATGTTGATGATGTTTGATATATATAGTTTTTGTTTCGAGGTTAAATTATTGTCTTTTAATTGAAAATATAATGGAAATATCTTTGTTGTCAAATTGGCATGAAACTGTTGTGGAACAGTACAAACTCATCTAAACGACAACAGTTAAACACCGTTGTTAAAACTCATCTAAACGACAACAGTGAAAACCCTAAACGACAACAGTGATAAACTGTTGTTATTGATATACGACAACGGTTATAAAACTGTTGTCGAATATAATAAAAGACAACAGTGAAAAACTGTTGTCAAAATATTGTAAAATGTGATATACGACAACAGTGGAAAACTGTTGTCGTAGACCAAACGACAACAGTGATTCACTGTTGTCATAGACCCCCCCTTTAACAACATGGCCTTTAACAACAGTGGTATTTGGCATACGACAACAGTGATTCACTGTTGTTGAATGCATTTTTTTCTAGTAGTGTAAGAAAAGGTAAAGGTTTATAGTGCAAGATTTATGAAAAAGAAAGTTACCTTGATAAATACAAGCATTATGAGTAAGAAAGTATTTTACTTTTGTAAAGTGACATGTACCGGGCAAATGAGAGGCCCACAGAAAGTAAGAAAGAAGCTCTAATAGGGTGCGGTGGCTAGCTACCCCGAAACCTATTAGGGATGTGCGCATTGGTACATTGATACCATGGTACAGTGTCAAGGCTTGAGAAAGTTGATTATTATTTTGAAGTATATAAGTATATGTATGTGTTTTCAGTTTAAGCATATGTTTTGCTATGTATGTTAACATTGTTATGTTACAAGCATGTTAAAGAGCAAGAGCAAGGAAGTTAGTGGTTTAAAGTATGGAAATGCATAAGTAGCAAGTCTCAAAAGAAATTATGAGCATGTTAGATTTGCCAATGTTTTAATGCTAGTAAATGTTTCCAAGCATGATTGAGCATGATAAGTATGTGAAAGTTGTTGGTGCAGGAAGCACCATATCGAACCTTGTTTTGATATTGGCAAAGGATTCAAAGTTAAGTTTGTTTGTGATCTAACTTTGTTACTCAAGTGTGCAGAGACAAAGCCCTAGCGAAGGACTGCTAGGCACCTGGCGAAGAACCGCCAGGATACAAAGCCCTATCGAAGGACTGCTAGGCAACTGGCGAAGGACTGCCAGTATCCAAGACCTAGTGAAGAAATGCTAGGCGCCAGGCGAAGGACAGCTTGGGACTGAAGCCCTAGCGAAGGATTGCTATGCACCGGGCGAAGGACAACTCGGCATCCAAGACCTGGCGAAGGACTGCGAGGCAAAAGTCCAACCAAAGGAACGGTTGGCATCATGTAAATTCTCCCATGAGGAGTAGGTGAGGACGCGTTCCCCGTCGAGGGAACAGTAGGCGTCGGTTCGACCTAGGGCTCCATTTTGGAGGCCCAAAGTTAGAACCAAGATAGCTAAGGCTGTATAAATAAATATTTTATTGTTTCATTGTGTTTTGGACTAACCCTGGATGCAGGACCGAAGGAATGTGTGTCTGCAGCTCAGAGAGCCTCAAAGGAATGAGGCAACAGCTGACCAGGGCGCCCGGAGTGTCCCGGGCGCCCCCGTGCTCCCGGGCGCTCCCGCTGCTCCTGGGCGCCCCCAGCACCCCGGGCGCCCCCAAGCGCAAGCTGCCGAAGCGCACCCTCGCGAAGCCAAGGGATAGAGTTTGACCCGGTCAACCCGGGCGCCCCCAGCGCTCCGGGGCGGCCCGATCAAAGCGAATCCCGAAGATAAAGGGATCAGACGCTGACCGAGGAATTGGCGGATCGGGTGACACGTGGGGGGGGGGCGCCCCCGACGTCCCGGGCGCCCCCAGGCCCTATATAAAGGGCCCTCGACCCAAAGCTTCAAAATCAACTTCCAATCAACGCTACTACGCTCTTCAGCTCTCGCGCTTCACCTCGGAATCCTTCCAACTCGAGCCAACGACGTCCCGCTGCTCCGAAAAAGTCGATCTACCCCGGACGTCGGTAAAAGAACGATTTAAGTTTATTGTACTTAATTCTGTAATAATCTTTTGTAAACTATTTGCGCCTAATATAGAATTGCCGAAAGTAAACGGTCAACGACCATGGGCCTTAGAGTAGGAGTCACCCCAGGCTCCGAACCAAGTAAAATCGACCGTGTCTCTGTGTTGTTATTTTTAATTTCCGCTGCGTACTTGTTCTAAATTTTCCGAAAAATGATTTCCGATATTCACCCCATCTCTATCGGTTCTCTCGATCCAACAAGTGGTATCAGAGCGGGGAAGCTTAAATTTGGTGCAACCACCAATTTGAGAGTTTTTCGGATTTACAAAATTTTTTATTTTTTATATTTTATTCCTTTTTGTTAATCAACATCACTCAATCAGTCTCGCTTTTTATTTTCAAATAAATAATATTTGTTAATCAACGCCTTTTTCAATTTTGAATTTTCATATTTTCACCATAAGTCTGAATTGATAAAACAAATAATTTTTGAAAATTTATCATAAATTTTTTAATTATTATTTTAATATTTTTTCTCGAAATTCGTGCTACTTTAGTTCGAGCAAAATTTTTCCCAACAATTAAAATCTTACTTTTTCATTATTAATCAGTATTGACAAAATCAACAGTTTCAAAAAATTTATCATAAATTGTTTTTATTATTTTATTATTATTTTGCCTCGAAATTCGTGCAATTTTTTTTGGGGCTACTTTTTTTTCTCCCGCACTACTAATCCAAGACCAAGTCTTGGTACATTTTTATATTTCTCTTGTGTACGAGGTTTAAAACAAATGGCCAACCAAGAATGGAATAGTGTTCGTCCACCCCTATTCTGTGGCGAGAACTTCAAAACCTGGAAGAGCCTAATGGAATCCCACCTAAAGACCCATCTGGATTTATGGATGATGATCCAAACAGGGTTTTCAGCACCTACAGAAGATGGAGAGTCGATCGCCTGGGATAAACTGGACGAACCAACTCTGAGGAAGATTGAGGCCGATGCAAGGGCTACTGCAATCCTACAATGTGGCCTAACCAATGAAGAATTGAAGCGGGTCGGATCCTTCAGATGTGCTAGAGAAATCTGAGAAAAGCTGATTGACCTTCATCAAGAGTTCTCAGATGAAGAAGAAGATCAGGTAAGCTATCTTGCCCTTTCGGTCCAAGCACAAATAGTCGAGTCAGAGTCTGAACCAGAATCAGAAGACGAATTGACTGAGACGGTAACCGATTTTGAATTCTTTTCAAAATTAGGATTTAATAATCAAGCTGATATTGCAATGGTCGAGGAAGGTATAGTTTTTATTGCAGGAAAAACTCCAAGAGAATTACAAAAGAGGCCTCAACCAATACCTGAGTCCAACTCAGACTCAGAATTTGACGACGAAGAAGGGGATGATCAGAAGCTGGTCTGGATGACTTGCGACCACTACAAGATGCTAAAAACAGCAAGTATCAAGGGGGAGATTCCCAACTGGGAATCAAAAGGTAAATTTATGATATTTGAAAATCCATTATTTACCATGAATAATATGATTGAATCTTATAAATTAGTTAAGTCTAATTTGTTAGAAAATTTAATTCATAATATTGCTGTTTTTGATAATCCAGAATATTATTATGATTATGATTTAACTTAGATCATTTTTTTTTGTTTTAACTGTATATTTTTATGTTTTTTTTAAATTTTAGGATTGATTAGTTTAAGGACAAAACAGTTTAACTGAAAGTTGAACAACATAGTATTGGGTGGAGGTGAGATGATAGTACGTTAGGGAAGCCATCTTGGCGGAACTAGCCGAAGCTACCGATCCAAGACCCGAGCTAGTTAGACCAGAATTTGTCAAAAAGTAATTTTGAAAATGAAATTTCACTAAAAGACTTTGTCAAGGAAAGGGTTGATGATCCAATAAGGCTACGGCCAAAGAAGGCCTAGTGCCTCGCCAAGACCTGGAAGCCAATTTTTGAAATTCAAATTCAATTTACTCTTTGTCAAATTCGAATCTAATACAAATGTTCAGTTAATCTTAGATTCAAATATTCCTTTTCAAAATAAATTTAAAACTAATTATTTTCAAAATTAATCTAACTTTTCAAAATCAACCATTCTTTCAAAATTAAAATATTTGTCTCACAAAACCCATAAGGTTAACATGCTTAATCACGCAGAACTGGGTGAGACATTTAGGACCTAAAAGTATAATTCACTATCCTTTTAAATGAAAAGGTTTGCAAAAGTTATTCAAACTTATCTCTATTTTATTTTGTCAATTTATTGTACTGTACCCTACTTTTTCATATCTAGCATTTTTTTAATATGAAATTTCATGTTAAAAATCTTGATAGACTCGTTTTCAATATAATCTAGGGCTTGTTTTGTTTTAATCATTGATCGGTCAAAACTTGGTCAAAACAGTCAACACAGTCAAACCTGCACACTGAAACCTCTTAAGGAACTTAGATAAAAGTCAGACTGTGTCGGATACAGGGGGAGTTTCTTTTAATACTTTTCAAAAAATTTAATTTTTTTTTTCAAAAACCTTATGCTCTAAATCTTATTATCATCTCGATAAGGTTTTCAAAAATTGATTCAAAAACCTTCTTATACTACTATCTGTTTGAAAAATTATCATTATTTCAAAATATTTTTCAAAAACTGTGTTATCATTTCAAGTTATGTTTTCAAAAATGTATCTCCTTGAAAGTTATCATATTCAGAAGGTTGGTCAAAATTATTCTTTTGATTTTAATAAACTCTAAAGAGATAGAGGAAGGTCCATTTGATGATCTATAAGGACTCCTAGGATGTGTCAAATTTAGGGGGAGTTTGAGTCAAAAGAAATTATTTTTGACAATCATTTTTCAAAATTATTAGATAATTCTTATAGTTTGAATCAAACCTTAAGACTCAGAGAAAGATCGCTTGTAGTCAACAAGCTTCCTAGGACTAGGTCAAGTTCAGGGGGAAATTAAATTAAAAGAATTACTAAATATTTTTTAAAAATTATATGTTTTCATGCACTGCAATTTTAAAAATCCTGTTGAAAATATAAATAAAATGTCTTTCAAAATACTACTCTTTTAAATCATTTTTCTTATTTATACTATCACTTTCAAAATTTTGCTTGACTTTAGAATACTTTTGAAAATAATGTTAAAACATTTCAAAAGATCTTTTCAAAAATGATAATATGTTTCAAAAGTACTTATATTTTTCAAAAATGCATAATTTTCAAAATATACATAACATCCTTCAAAAGTACTACTTTTTAAAAGTACTAATACTTTCCAAGGCACTAATGGTTACAAAGTATGAATTCTTTTTCGATTTCAAAAGTGCAATTTAAGCTTCTTTCAAGGATTATACTAAGTATTTTTTTATTTTCAAAACCCATAGGCTCTGATACACAAACTTTCTCTTATATATTTCTTTATTGATATATGGCCAAGGGGGAGAAAAAGGATGTTTTTTTTTTGTAAAACAAAAATCTCTAAGTAGCTAAGTGTTTCAAATTTTTTAAGTGAAATTTTCCTTAGTAAACAAGATTTGTCTGAGCAAAACTTTTTGAAAATTTTGGCAAATAGTTCTAAGTAAAGTCTTCTTTGGGGAAAAACTTGCCTAAAAATTTCTTAAGAATTATGTTTTTCAAGATGCACAAATTGTTTCCAAGTAAATTCGTCTAAATGTGCAAAACTCTAAAAGATGAATTTTTTTTGGAAATTTGGCTTCAAGAATGGAAAATTTGCCTAAGTAAATTTTTTTTGTAAAGTCTTGTAAGTAAAAGTTTTTTTTAACAAAATTTAGGTTTGCAAAACCCTTCAAAATTTTACCTTGTCCACCCATGTTTGTTTTTGATATATGTCAAAGAGGGAGGAAAGGTCAAAGTTAAGTTAAGTAGTCAAAATTAAGTTAAGTGTTTTATAACACAATTATTCAGGAGGACTATGAGAAATTTTTTTTGGTTTTAGACTGTTCAGAATTGCTATATTTTTTTGGTTTTAGAATGTTCAGAATTGTTATATTTCATTACTCCTGACTGTCTTTTCTGAACTGCTATAAGTTTTTACTTAACTTTGAATTGGGTTGCCATAAAACAAAAAGGGGGAGATTGTTGGTGCAGGAAGCACCATATCGAACTTTGTTTTGATATTGGCAAAGGATTCAAAGTTAAGTTTGTTTGTGATCTAACATTGTTACTCAAGTGTGCAGAGACAAAGCCCTAGCGAAGGACTGCTAGGCACCTGGTGAAGGACTGCCAGGATACAAAGCCCTAGTGAAGGACTGCTAGGCAACTGGCGAAGGACTGCCAGTATCCAAGACCTACCGAAGGAATGCTAGGCGTCAGGCGAAGGACAACTTGGGACTGAAGCCCTAGCGAAGGACTGCAAGGCATAGGGCGAAGGACAGCTCGGCATCCAAGACCTGGCGAAGGACCTGATAACCGCTTTTGTCGTGTTACGGTTTCAAATACAATTAAAGTACCGAATTCCTCTAAACTAATGTAGCATAGAGTAACTCGGGTCGTCTCCCAATGAATGTAGTTGATGCATGATAATTCTCATGGTTGAATCTTATTGCTTTTGGGTTTTAGATATGAAACTGGGTTTTGGATTTGAGAGCTATGACTACGAAATGAATAGCAGAGCAAGTATGAAATCTAGACTAATTAAGGAAAGACAAGGCAGGTATGGAAATCTAGTTTATCCTGATTACAATTGCAGTAAAGAAAAGACAACTTGACATGAAGCATTAACGAAACTAAACATGGAACGAAACCTACAGCATTAAAGAAATCTAATCTCCTAACTTAATTGCATTAAACTGAAGACAAGAAACCTAAAGCATTGGAAAGAGCAACACAAAATCAAAGTAAGCAACTAAAAAAAACATTACAATTGACAGAAATCATTCTAAGAGGCATTTAATCAAACACCATAGGGACATGATTTAAATTGTTTCAGGAACATCCAAATTGAAATGGGTACGATCTATCCAATACAAAAATTCACTCAAACACACATAACAGCTCAAACTATCAACTTAATAATAAAATCTGAGATAATTGTTCTAAGGGGCATTTAATCAAACACAAATTGAGCATGTTCTAAATGGCATCAAGTGCGTTCAATGTAAATTGGGAAAAACCCATCAATTACAAGTATTTAACAATCAACACATAGCATTCAACAATTGAGAAAAAATATGAAAATAATCAACAAGCAACACTTAATTTGAAAGGAGGATCTGCTGTGAGGAAGTTGAAACTGCCGAACGCTGTAATTGCTACCAAGAACTGATGAATCTGGCTACTGGATCTGAAGAACTGCTATTGGATCTGATGTGAAGCTGCTGAAAAGAAATGGGAATCGAATTGTGCTACTGCCCGTAGCTGTTGAAGAAGAGGAACTGTGAAGGAAATCTGCTGCTAACTGAATTGCTGAAAGAAGTTGCTGATGAAAGAACTGCCGACTGCTTGAAATGTCGTGAAGACTGAATTGCTCCAAAGGAGACTGCTGCTGGAAAGGAGAACTGTGAAAACAAATTGCTGGAAATCCAATTGCTGGAAGAACATTACTGGAAGAAATCTACTGCTCGGCCCTGTGAAGCAGAACCAGGCTTGAAAAAAAACAGAAACCGTGAAGAAATATGCTATAAGAACAACTATAAAGAAAATTGCTATGAAGAAAACAAAGCTTCGAAGAGACTAAATTCAGGGAATGAAGCTGCTGGAATTAAAACTACTGCTCAGCCTAAATCTGAAGAAAATTGCTGTGAAGAAATTTCTGCAAAGAAAATTGAATGAACTGCTATAAAGGGAAACAGATGAAGAATTGCAGTAATAAATTGATCGCCGACTACGGAGAACGGTGGTTGATCGTTTTCTCTCCGAACCCCGAAAGAGAAAGCTGCGGTGAAGGATGAAGGTAGATGGCGCTCCGACCAGCTAGGATTCGGAACCCCCTAGCCCTAGCTTCGTGCAATGGCCGGCGGCGATGGGCGGAAGATGAGTCGCCTGCGTGTGATCCCCTTGCCGATCAATACCTAGCTCTGCGGTGTCTGGTCCCTTTTGTGCGTGTCCAATTGGCTGCGTGTGGGTTCGGTCAGCCAAGCCACCTCGTGTTTGATTCAGCCAATGCCTTGGTTAAGCCCTGGGTTCAGTCAATCAGTTGAGTTCAGCCAGCTTCAGCGGTTCAGTCCAGATTCGGCCCTGGTTCAAACCAGCCAGTTGAGTCCAGCTTTGGGTCAGTTCAATCATAGAATGGCAGCAACAGACGGCTGAGATCAATCTGACTTCATCCAACGGTCGGATCTCTTCCGATCTGAACCAAACTCCACAGATCCCAATCAATGGTCCTGATCTACCTGTTCCCAGCTCGGATTAACCAGATCAGTGCCGGATGGTCTAGATCTTCCCTTTTCTTGAATGGATGGTCTAGAACATCTTGAGCTCGATCCAACGGTCAGATTACTTCGGATTTGGCTGAAATTTTCAGATCTTGATCTATGGTCATGATTGATTCTATCTTGAACTCCGATTGACCAGAAGTTGACCGATGGCTCGGATCTAGCCGTTCTCTAGAATGGACGGCTCCTATTAATCTGATGCTTGATCCTTTTGATCTGGATCCATTCCTGACTCAAGTTTGACCCAATTTGATCTAGGTCCATGATCATTTGAAGCCTACAAAATAATATTCAAATTTAGTGCCAAAAATATCCCAAATATACACAGATTTGAATTAAATATCAAAATGAAGGGAATACATGAAACCTAATATAAATGCAAACTTAAGCATATAAAATGTGGATCAAACATGGATTTTAGAGCCGAAAATAATCAACAAAATGATGGTTATCAAACTCCCCCACACTTATTCTTGGGCGTCTCGCACAAGTCAACTAGTAAACTAAGGATGTATCCCCCTAGATTATTCTCAATCTGTAACGCCCCAAAATTTCCATTTTTAGTTCTTAAAGTCCTTAGAATTATTTAAAAATGGTTTAGAAATATTCTAGATATTTTTAGGAATTTTTAGAGTATTTTTATGGAATTTTCCGAGTCCGTTTGGTATTTTTGGAAAAAGAAAAAAAAGAAAAAAAAGGAAAAAGCCAAAAAACTGGAAAAAAACCAACTAAGTGCAGCGGGTGGCTCGAACCCGCGACCACCACGAGACCAAGGGAGCGCGCGGCCAGCTGGGCTAGGGTATCAAGCACAGAAAAGGAAGGAGAGATATAATGTTATAGAGTAGTTAAGCCTTTTCATTAGGAGGTATATTAAGCCCCCTTAAGTCGCGTGAAACCCTGGAGAAGCCGTAGCCGCGCGCGTGAACAGAGAAGAGAGGCGAGGAAGAGGCGAATTCAAGGGTTCTTTTTCTTCTTCTTCTTCTTCTTCACCTTTTCCCTTGAGTAGAGAAGACCTAGGGTTCCTTCCTAGGGCTAAAGGTGGAAGCTTTTTTTTACAAGGAGGAAGAAAAAGGATTTCGTTAGGGAGTTTTCTCCCTGTTTTTGTGAGTTTTCTTCAAGAACGAGGTAAGTGAATCACTCACCTGCAATAGGAGTAGTTTTCGCCATGAGATTGTCGTTGTGAAGCTATGTTTTGAAAGTTAAGACCATGTTTCTTAAGCAAGTTGATTTATAAGCTTAAATTCTTATTGATGCATGTATTGTAAAGTAGAATTCGAATTTGAATTGTTGTTGAGATATGTGGTTTGAGCATGTTAGGAATTAGCGGTTAAAAAGTCCCAAGCATAAGCCTTGGATTTAGGGCACGCAAGGTGCTCGATGAAAGTCCCGAATGGGAAGGTAAAAGTGTAAGTGCAACATTGTTTGCAAAAGAGAGTTAGTTAATAAGTATGAATAATGTATAGTAAGAAAAGTATTTTACTTTTTGAAAGAGACATGTACCGGGCAATGTAAGGCCCATCGAAAGTTAGAAAGTAAAGTTCTAATAGGATGCAGTGGCTAGCTACCTCGCAACCTATTAGAAAAGCGCGCAATTGGTACACCGATATCATGGTACAATGTCAAGGCCTGAAGAGAAAGTTGATTACTATTTTCAAGTATATAAGTATGATCAAGTAGTTCCTTTTTGAGGAAGTGTTTAATTATTATATGTGTACCTTGTTACAATGCAAGCATGATAAAGTAGTTCAAGTAATAAGCATGGTTAGTTGTGTACCTTGATACATTAACAAGCATGATAAAGTGTTTCAAGTTGTAAGCATGTTCAGTTGTAAGTTTTGAAGTAAGTAAAGTTTTAAATTATTCTTTGAAATGAGCATGTTTAGTATTGACATCGTGATTTTGTGAGTAGGGATTTACTTACTAAGCATTGTGCTTATTAGTTGTATTTTCCTTCTATTGCAGATAAAGGAAAAGAGAAAGCGTAAGTTGGGAGGCGACAGGACTTGCATTGATGTTCAGTGGAGGTGGAACCGGGGTAAAAGATCCGTTGGGTTGAGTATGAGTAGAGTTTGGTATTTAGAAACATTTAGTTTTATNATCAGCTCTGAAATTGCAGGTTTTCAGGCGTGCCAGTCGACTGGCTCAGATACCAGTCGACTGCTATATCGAACAGAACCTTCTGTTCGATATGGCAGTCGACTGACCATATACCAGTCGACTGACACCAGTCGACTGTTATAATAGCAGTCGACTGGTGCCATTGAAAAGAAACTGTGTAGAGTAGTTGGTTAGTGCTCTGGTCATGCAACTAAGAGGTTGAGGGGTCAAATCCTGGCAAAGCAAATAAAATGAAAGTTGTTTTGTTTTTTTTGAAAAAAAAGAGAAGGAAGAAAAAAAAATTTCAGAGCAAGTTAAGGGGACTCAAGTAGGTGTAACCTAAGGCTAAGGATAAGGTAAAGTTAAGGTTAAGCAAATGTGACGTCCGTTTTAAGGAAGTCAAGTAGTAGTAACTTAAAAGCTTAGTTAATTAAGTAATGATCCGTCTAAGGTAGAGAAGGCGGGTCGTCACAGAGTGGTATCAGAGCAAAGTTCCATCCTTCCGCCACACTGACATCAAGCATCAATCCTGCCGCCTGCCAAGTAAGAAGTTCATATGTTATAGTTTTGCATGCTTTTTATTATTGACTGCTAGTATCAGTATGTGCATGATGAAGAAGTTCATATGTTGTAGTTTTGCATACTTTCATTATTGACTGCTAGTATCAGAAAGTGAAAGATGATAAGGAAGTATGTTAGTATTATTATATACTAATATGTGCATAGAGATAGTGAAGTAAGTTAGTAAGAGATAATGAGCATTTATTTCTTATTTATTTTCTGTACACCATAGAGCAAGAGAGATGGCAAGAGGCGTCCCAGAATTGTCCGCAACGAGGAGCAAGCTCCTAGAGAACAGGAGTCAACGGAGTCAGTACCACCCACAGATCTTCAAAGGAGTGGTGGCCCAGCTTCAGAGGCAACTTGCTGAGCAGCAGCAAGTCATTGCTGCCTTGATGGCTAATCAGCAAGCCACCCCTGTTGCCACGCCAGTGGCGCCAGTGGCACAAGTAGTGACACCAGCGGTGACAGAGACCTCCCCCAGTACCTCTGACAAGAGAAGTGAGACAGGAAGCATATCTGAATCCAGTGGCAGAGACTAAAGCCCGAGAATTTTTCTGGCACAAGTGAACCATGGGATGCTCAGGCATGGTTCAAAACGGTGGAAAGTATAATGGAGTTACTGGACTGGCCCGAGGTGGAGAAGATAAAGTGCACATCCTTCTGCCTTACTGGAGATGCTAGGATGTGGTGGGAAAGAGTGAAAGTTAAGAGGAATGTGAATCAGATGACCTGGGCCGAATTTGAAGCAGAATTTCTGGAAGAGTACTTTCACATGAAAGTGACAAACAAGCACTATGATGAATTTACTGAGTTCCGTCAAGGAGATCTGACTGTAGATGAAGCAGTGAAGAAATTCAATCGACTAGCTCGCTTGTGCCCAGAGCTAGTTAGTACTGAGAAGGAGAGAGTTAGGCTGATGCTCAAGATGCTGAGGCCCCAGATAGCTTTGAACGTGGCCGGCAGTGGTAACAGACCACAAACTTCAGAGGAGTTAGTAAGTAGTGCTTTGATCACTGAGCACTACTTAAACAGTATAAGGGTTACACGGGCGCAACAACAACAGACCTCAGCTCAGAAGTCCCAAGGGAGTACACAGAATCAACAGAACTGGAAAGGGAATTCAAGCAAGAGAAAGCAGGGGACCAGAAAGACTTCTGAGGGAAATAAAGGAGGCACCTCAAGCAAGCAGCCTAAGTATCCTCCTTGCCCAAAGTGTGGAAAGACACATCCTGGAGCGTGTCGTCAGGGCATGAGTGGATGCCATATATGTGGAGCAGAGGGACACATGATGAAGGCTTGCCCTAACAAGTCAAGTGTGGAGCTTGCTATATATGTGGAGTAGTAGGGCACATGGCCAAGGCTTGTCCTAAAGCAAAGCAACCTCCACCACAATTTCTTCAGTACGGAGGTGGACCTGCTCAGCTGCACCAGATGCAGCCAGTTATGGAGGGACCTTATTACAGCCAGATGAGGATGGAAGCCCCACCAGCCACAACCAATGCCAGGATTTTCTCCATTAGCAAGGAAGATGTGGCAAATGCTCCTACTGTGGTCACAGGTCGAATACTCATCTCATCTCAGTATGCTATTGTGTTATTCGATACTGGGGCAACCCATTCTTTTGTATCTATACTATTCTCTAAAAAGCTAGGGATCCCACCAGAGAGTTTAAATCCGGAGTTTCTAATAACTCTACCATCAGGAGAGGTTATGGCCTCTACTCAGAGGCTAAGGGCAGTACCAATCTGGATTTCCAACCGAGAGCTCTACAGTGACTTGGTAGTCCTTGAGATGAAGGATTTCGATGTCATTCTAGGGATGGACTTCTTGAGCAAGTACAATGCTTCTATAGACTGCCGCAAGAGAAAAGTCAAGTTCACACCAGAAGCAGAACCTTCATTTGAGTTTATTGGAGACCCAAGGAGAAAGACAAAGAGGTTCCTATCTACCTTGCAAGCTCAGAGAATGTTAGAGAAGGGGTGCTCTGGTTTTCTAGCTCATATAGTAGATGCAAGTCAAGGAGAAGGATTGAAGAGAGAAGAAGTGAGGGTAGTCTGTGACTATCCTGAAGTGTTTCCTGAAGAGTTACCAGGACTCCCTCCCAATCGGGAAATTGAGTTTGAAATTGAGTTGGCCCCAGGAACCAACCCAATTTCGAAAGCACCTTATCGCATGGCGCCAGCAGAACTGAAAGAATTGCAAGAACAATTGCAAGAGCTGCTTGACAAGGGTTTCATCCGCCCTAGTCATTCACCTTGGGGAGCTCCTGTACTGTTCGTCAAGAAGAAAGATGGATCTATGCGAATGTGCATAGATTATCGAGCTTTGAATAAAGTAACCATCAAGAACAGATATCCTTTGCCAAGGATCGATGATTTGTTTGATCAGCTGAAGGGAGCTACAGTGTTCTCCAAGATAGATCTGCGATCAGGTTACCATCAGCTCAGAGTGAAGGAGAGTGATGTGCCAAGGACTGCTTTCAGCACAAGATCTGGGCACTATGAGTTTGTGGTTATGCCCTTTGGAGTGACAAACGCCCCTGCGACGTTTATGGATCTAATGAATAGAGTATTCAAGGATTTTCTGGACAAGTTCGTTATTGTCTTCATTGATGATATCCTAGTGTATTCAAAGACTCGGAAAGAACATGAAGAACACCTGAAGATAGTGTTGCAAACCTTACACCAAAAGGAGTTGTACGCCAAATTCTCAAAGTGTGAGTTTTGGCTTGATCAGGTAGCCTTCCTAGGCCACATTATTTCCAAGGAAGGTATTATGGTAGACCCAGCCAAGATTGAAGTAGTTAGTAACTGGAGTCAACCAAAGAATGCTAGTGAGATCAGAAGTTTTCTGGGTTTGGCAGGGTACTACAGAAGGTTTGTGGAGGACTTTTCAAGAATAGCTTCACCACTTACAGCCCTTACCAGAAAGAATAAGAAGTATGAGTGGACTGAAGACTGTGAGCAGAGTTTTCTTGAGTTGAAGAAGAGACTGACAAGCGCTCCTATTCTTACAGTACCCGAAGGTGATAAGAGCTTTGATATATATAGTGATGCATCAAAGCTAGGACTTGGAGCAGTCCTTATGCAAGAAGGTAGAGTCATAGCTTATGCTTCCAGGCAACTCAAGGACTATGAAAAGAATTACCCCACTCATGATCTGGAGTTGGCAGCTGTAGTCTTTGCTCTAAAGATATGGAGGCATTACTTGTATGGAGTGCAGTGTAAGATTTATACAGATCACCAGAGTCTGAAATATTTCTTCACTCAGAAAGACCTCAATATGAGACAGCGAAGGTGGCTCGAGTTAGTGAAGGACTATGACTGTGAGATTCTTTACCACCCTGGTAAGGCAAATAGAGTAGCAGATGCACTGAGTAGAAAGACTTGTGCCACTTTGATGTCCTTATCATCATTGGCACCACCATTACAGAAGGAGATAGTAGAGTATGGAGTGGAGATTATTGATGGACAGCTAGCTCTATTGACACTAGAGTCAACTTTGCTTGAAGAGATACAGAAAGAGCAAGTTGAGGATTCTGATATCCAGAGGATCAAGCAGGAGATGCAAGAAGGAGAGAGTAAGGAGTTTAGAGTATCTGACAGTGGGATACTCTACTATGGTGACCGTTTATGTGTCCCCAATCATGAAGAGCTGAGAAAGAAGATTCTTGAAGAAGCCCATGGAACTCCCTACTCAATGCATCCTGGTTCCACTAAGATGTACCAGGATTTGAAAAGAGGATTTTGGTGGTCAGGGATGAAGAGAGACATAGCTAAGTATGTCAGCACCTGCCTGACATGTCAGAGAGTTAAAGCAGAACACCAGAGACCAGGAGGTGTTCTACAGCCCATTCAGATTCCAGAGTGGAAATGGGAAGACATAGCCATGGATTTCATAGTTGGTTTACCAAAGACAACTAATGGCTATGATGCTATTTGGGTGATAGTAGACAGATTGACCAAGTCTGCCCACTTTTTGGCAATCAGAGTGTCTTACTCAATTGAAAAGTTAGCTCAATTATATGTGCAGGAAGTGATCCGACTACATGGAGTCCCGAAGACCATTATTTCGGATAGGGATGGTCGTTTCACTTCACACTTTTGGGAGTGTGTACAGACCGCTTTAGGCACCAAACTGAAGTTTAGCACAGCTTTCCATCCCCAGACTGATGGACAGACAGAGAGAGTGAATCAGATTCTAGAAGATATGCTCAGAGCTTGTGCATTGGACTTCAAGGGCAGTTGGTGCAAGTATTTGTGTTTAGCTGAGTTTGCCTACAACAACAGTTACCAAGCCACTATTGGTATGGCACCCTATGAAGCTCTTTATGGTAGGAAGTGCAGATCTCCCCTTTGTTGGTATGAAGGTAGTGAGAAGAAAGAAATGGGGTCACAGACTGATCTCATAGATGATACCACAGAAGCTATAAGGAATATCCGCCAGAGGATAGAGACTGCTCAGAGTAGGCAGAAGAGCTACGCCGATGTACGCCGTAGGCCGTTAGAGTTTGAAGTTGGGGATACAGTTTTCCTCAAAGTAGCTCCTATGAAGGGTGTGATGAGATTTGGCAAGAAAGGCAAGCTAAGTCCTCGATACGTAGGACCCTACCCAGTGACGAAAAGAGTTGGCAAAGTAGCTTATGAGTTGGAGCTACCCTCAGAGATGTCAGCAATACACAATGTGTTCCATGTCTCAATGCTAAAGAAGCATATCCCAGATAACAACCAAGTGATTGAGCCACAGATGGTACAAGTGCAAGAAGATCTCAGTTATGAAAGTCGACCTATTCAGGTAATAGATCGAGCAGATAAGAAACTGAGGAACAAAGTGGTACCATTAGTGAAAGTCTTATGGCTGAATCAGAAGTATGAAGAGGCAACTTGGGAATCAGAAGATAGCATGAGGCAAAGGTATCCAGAGCTGTTCTAAGTTCGAGGACGAACTTTTTATAAGGTAGGGAGGATTGTAACACCCAATAATTTCCTGGTATTATTAGGGATTTTTAGGAATTTTTCTAGTATTTTTCGGAATATTATAGCATTTTTTCGGAATGAAATTAGAAAAAAAAAAGAAAAACTTTAAAGGGGTCGGGTGGGGATTGATCCCGCGACCACAGGGAGAAAGGGAAGCCAAGCAACCAGCTGGGCTAGGGGTATCAAGCACAGAAAATTATGGAGAGAAATAATGTTATAGAGTAGTTACGTCCTTTTCATTAAGAGGTATATAAACCTCGCTTAGGTTGCGTGAAACCCCAAGTTGGAGCCGTAGCCGCGCGTGAGAGAGAGGAGAAGGGAGGGCTGCGAAACAAGGGATTTTCAAGGGAGCTCTTCTTCTTCTTCTTCTTTCCCCTTGAGTAGAAGCATCTAGGGTTCCTTCCTAGGGCTAAAGGTGGAAGCTTTTTACAAGGAGGAAGAAAAAGGATTTCGTTAGGGAGTTTTCTCCCTGTTTTTGTGAGTTTTCTTCAAGAACGAAGTAAGTAAATCGCTCACCTGCAATAGGAGTAGTTTCGTTTCGAAATTCTCATTGTAGAACCCGAGTTTTCGAAAAGTAGAAGCATGTTTAAGAGAGTTTTGCTATTCTATGTTTTAGCTATTAAAGTTGCATGTTTTATCATGTTAGAAATTCAATTTGTTTGTATTGAATGTATGTAGGCCAAGCATGATGAGTTTTCATACTTATGAAAAGACCTAAAAGTGAATTTGAGTTAAGGAGCACGCAAGGTGCTCGATGGAAAGTTAAAGTGAGAAAAGTAAAGTTTTTTTTTAGCATGCAAAATATATGCAAAAATAAGTAAAGTGATAAGTTTAAGTATGGTAAGTAAGAAAAGTATTTTACTTTGAGAAAGAGACATGTACCGGGCAAATGTAAGGCCCATCGAAAGTTAGAAAGTAAAGTTCTAATAGGGTGCGGTGGCTAGCTACCTCGCAACCTATTAGAAAAGCGCGCAATTGGTACACCGATACCATGGTACAATGTCAAGGCCTAAAGAGAAAGTTGATTACTATTTTCAAGTATATAAGTATGATCAAGTAGTTTCTTTTTTTGAGAAAGTGTTTAATTATTATATGTGTACCTTGATACAATGCAAGCATGATAAAGTAGTTCAAGTAGTAAGCATGGTTAGTTGTGTACATTGATACATTAACAAGCATGATAAAGTGTTTCAAGTTGTAAGCATGTTTAGTTGTAAGTTTTGAAGTAAGTAAAGTTTTAAATCATTCTTTGAAATGAGCATGTTTAGTATTGACATCATGATTTTTGTGAGTAGGGATTTACTTACTAAGCATTGTGCTTATTAGATGCATTTTCCCTTCTATTGCAGATAAAGGAAAAGGGAAAGCGTAAGTTGGGAGGCGACAGGACTTGCATTGGTGTTCAGTGGCGGCGGAACCGTGGAAGAGATCTTTGGGAATAAGTATTATAGAAACATTTGGTTATGGTTTTGGGTTCATAGAAAGTGATCAGGGTGTTTAAACTATGCCTAGAGACAAAGTTTGGTACAAACTTTAGTATATTTATGCAAGTGTTTTGTTAGTTTTGTTAAACTCCGCAAAGTTTCAAGTTCAAGTTGTGGGATTTGTTTTGAGTTGCTAATATGCTTAATAAACTAGGGTAGAATATAGATTTGAAGTTATATCCTAATGTGAAGTGATAGTATGTGATTTGTGGATGTTTGAAAGTGGTTATCAGCTCTGAAATTGCAGGTTTTCAGGCGTGCCAGTCGACTGGCTCAGATACCAGTCGACTGCTATATCGAACAGAACCTTCTGTTCGATATGGCAGTCGACTGACCATATACCAGTCGACTGACACCAGTCGACTGTTATAATAGCAGTCGACTGGTGCCATTGAAAAGAAACTGTGTAGAGTAGTTGGTTAGTGCTCTGGTCATGCAACTAAGAGGTTGAGGGGTCAAATCCTGGCAAAGCAAATAAAATGAAAGTTGTTTTGTTTTTTTTGAAAAAAAAAGAGAAGGAAGAAAAAAAAATTTCAGAGCAAGTTAAGGGGACTCAAGTAGGTGTAACCTAAGGCTAAGGATAAGGTAAAGTTAAGGTTAAGCAAATGTGACGTCCGTTTTAAGGAAGTCAAGTAGTAGTAACTTAAAGCTTAGTTAATTAAGTAACGATCCGTCTAAGGTAGAGAAGGCGGGTCGTCACAACTAATATATATTTATTTTCACAACAATGGAATATTTGTAGTAGTATTTGTGAAATTTTAAAAGTTTTTAACGATGCAACTGAACAACTTTCAGGTGTTTATTATCCTACTGCTCATTTAATTTTAGTAAATTTTTGTAGTATAGTATTAATATTAAATGAACATGTAAATGATGAAGCTTTAACTTTATGTATAATAGCTATGAAAACTAAATGGGAAAAATATTTTTATTTAATTCCTGAAATTTATTTAATTGCATTTGCTTTAGATCCTAGATTTAAATTAGAAGTTTTACAAGAAATGCTAACTTTATATTATGACGCATTAATTCCTATTAAGGATTCTTCCTCTCCGGATCCAGCTAATATTGTATATAATATTAGAAATTATTTATATGATCTTTACAATTAATATTATGTTAAATATGGAACACAAACTAATATTTCTGAAACACAACAACCTACTACTACTAATATAAAACTTACAAAAGCCCAACTTTTATTAAAAGAACGGACGAAACATCCACGAGGATCCTCAAGTTCCACACAGGAACTTGAGAATTATTTTACGACTTCTTTTGATTTTAATGAAGCAGATAGCGAAGACTTCGACATCTTGAAGTGGTGGTCACAGAAGGCTCAAAGTTTTCCCGTTCTCTCCGTGATCGCAAAAGAAATTCTAGCTTCTCCAGTGTCGACTGTTGCTGTGGAGCAGACGTTCAGTGCCGGCGGCAACATATTAGATGAACGACGATCAACTATGTCTCCCGACTCATTGGAAGCTCAAGCATTACTTGATGATTGGACCAAAGCCGAGAAGCGAATCCAAGGAATGCAACTTTCAGAAGACGAAGTCGAAGAATTTGATACCGAAGGAACAAATACAACGGGAACGGGAGGAAATGCAAGTGAGTGAGAAAGGGTAAAAATATAAAAATGTAAAAGGGTAAAAATGTAAAAGAACTACGTGGGCTTTGATTCCCCTATACCCTAAGGGGATACGTAGGCAACTTATATAAGTGCAAGCCCTTTTTTAATAAAATTTATTTTTTTTAATTTAATTTTTAATTTTTAATTTTTTTAATATAATAATCTTGAACCGTGACGAACCGTGGCGAACCGTGAACCGGACCGTGAACCGGCGGTTCCGAACCGTGAACCGTAACCGTCTTGGGCGGTTAAGGTTAAGGGTCGACCTCCCACGAACCGTCGAACCGGCGGTTCCGAACCGTCGAACCGACGGTTCCGAACCGTCGAACCGGCGGTTCCGAACCGTCGAACCGGCGGTTCTGAACCGTGGTCGGGTCTAGCGTCAAGGCTTACCAAAATTACGCAGTTACTTAATTAAATAATAATAATAATAATTAAGGAGATTTTTCCAATCTTAAAATTATGTGGTTATAAGACTTATTAGGTAGGACGTCATGGTTAAAATTAGGATTCTTAATTAATCAAGTCGAGTTAAATTTTATATTATTTGAAATTATTAGACTTTTTACCAAAAGGAGCACCTAAGAAATGATATTTACCAAAAGGCATATCAAGGTTTCATTTTTACCAAAGGGCGCATCCATTTTAGAGAACTTCCTCTTATACCCCTCCCGTCAAGTATTATCTTCTGAACCTGCTTTTCCAGACTTCTCATTTTAAAATAATATAGTATGAGAATCGGCTAAAAAACGTAAGATAAAGAAAGAAAAAATATTTCAGTTAAAAAAAATCTCTTCAAACGTGGTTTCAAAAAATATAAAGAGATGATTTTTTATATTTGATTAATATAAATTAATATATTAAATAATATTTAATAAATATATTAATATATAAAAAAATCTATCAAAACACGTGATTTCATATTCAAACGTAGGGCTTGAAGTCACCCTAGGAGGTCCTTAAGTCATCTGACTTCAGGCCCTAGGAGGGCCTGAAGTCAAATTACCTCAGGCCTTGCGTGCATTCAAATATTTTTTCATATTAAAAATATTTTTTATAATATTTAAAAATAATTTATTAAATTAATTATTTATAGGGTAATCTTTTATGTTGTAAACTTCTAATGATTATAAATTATGTTGCAATAGGAGTTTTTTAGGTCTATCAGTGGGTTTTCACCAAAATCCACTGATGGACCTAGGATATTTGGATTTCTCAAAACCAAATATCAATAGTTAGAGTTGAGTCAGGAGATGATATTTTTTGTGTCTAAACTTCTAATGATTATAAATTATGTTGCAATATGAGTCTTTTAGGTCTATCAGTGGGTTTTCACCAAAACCCACTGGTGGACTTAGAATATTTGGATTTCTCAAAATCCAATATCAATAGTTAGATTTGAGCTAGGAGATGGTATTTTTGGTGTTCAAACTTCTAATGATTATAAATTATGTTGCAATAGGAGTTTTCTAGGATTAATCAGTGGGTTTCGGTGAAGAGATGATTTTTTATATTTGATTAATATAAATTAATATATTAAATAATATTTAATAAATATATTAATATATAAAAAACCTATC
Source organism: Boesenbergia rotunda (assembly GCA_024364735.1). Lineage (NCBI taxonomy): Eukaryota > Viridiplantae > Streptophyta > Magnoliopsida > Zingiberales > Zingiberaceae > Boesenbergia > Boesenbergia rotunda. Next base: position 55,300 of record JAGFNQ010008963.1, on the reverse strand, counting down.
AAAACACGTGATTTTAGATTCAAACGTAGGGTCTGAAGTCACCCTAGGAGGGCTTGAAGTCATCTGATAGACCTAAAAAACTCCTATTGCAACATAATTTATAATCATTAGAAGTTTGGACACCAAAAATACCATATCTTAGCTCAACTCTAACTATTGATATTGGGTTTTGAGAAATCCAAATATCCTAGGTTCATCAGTGGGTTTTGGTGAAAATCTACTGATAGACCTAAAAAACTTCTATTGCAACATAATTTATAATCATTAGAAGTTTGGATACCAAAAATACCATCTCTTAGCTCAACTCTAACTATTGATATTGGGTTTTGAGAAATCCAAATATCCTAAGTTCATCAGTAAGTTTTGGTGAAAATCCACTGATAAACCTAAAAAACTCCTATTGCAACATAATTTATAATAATTAGAAGTTAGCAACATAAAAGATTACCCTATAAATAATTAATTTAATAAATCATAATTAAATATTATAAAAAATATTTTTAAAATGAAATTTTTTTTGAATGCACGCAGGCCCTGAAGTCATCTGACTTCATGCCCTCCTAGGGTGACTTCAGGCCCTGCGTTTGAATCTCAAATTACGTATTTTGATAGGTTTTTTATATATTAATATATTTATTAAATATTATTTAATATATAAATTTATATTAATCAAATATAAAAAAATCATCTCTTTATATTTTTTGAAATCACGTTTGAAGAAATATTTTTTTAACTGAAATATTTTTTCTTCTCTTTATCTTATGGTTTTTAGCCGATTCTTATAATATATTATTTTAAAATGAAAAGTCTAAAAAAACAAGTTTAGATGTCTCGGGATTCAATATTGAGAAAGAGAAAGAGAAAGAGAAAGGCAATACTTGGCGAGAAGGGTATAAGAGGAAGTTCACTAAAATGTATGCCTCCCTTGGTTAAAATGAAACCCTGGTACGTCTTTTGGTAAATACTAATTCTCATGTGCTCCCTTTGGTAAAAAGTCGTTAATTTTTGTTCTTGAAAGGGAATGCATCGTTGCGTGCATGGGGAGTGGTAGGGCGTCAAGGCTTACCAAAATTACACAGTTACATAAAAAAATAATAATAATAATTAACGAGATTTTTCCCATCTCAAAATTACGTAGTTGTAAGACTTATTAGGTAGGACGTCATGGTTAAAATTAGGATTCTTAATTAATCAAGTCTGAGTTAAATTTTATATTATTTGAAATTATTAGGCTTATGGAAGGCACCATGGCTCAATCAAGGATTCTAAATTTGCCCAGCCTAGCGAAATTTTATATTATTTAAATTTATTTGATTAGATTAAATAATCAAACCAAGCTAAATTAAAGGATAAATAATTTTAAATCTCTTTTATTATCTATCGAGTACCTGAATTAAAAAATAATAGTTAACACTCTTATTTTCTATCAAGTTGTATTTTGCTCTCCTATATTTTCTATCAAATGGCATTTTGTCTCCTATATTTAAAAAAGAATATTCAACTCCTTTTGACCAAAAAGTCGAATATGAGAAAACTTATAAAAGATAATTGTTCTCTTATTTTTTTATTATTTTTTGATGGACCTAAGAGTAAAAATATATATTGAATTGACCATTATATTCTTCGATAAAAACTCTTACAAAATTCATATATACACTTGCATAAACAAAAAAACATCAACTCTAAAAAGGGATTATTAGCCAAAAACTCATTCCACCATCCTCACCAAACCCAAAAGTGCCAAAATTCTTAATTGATGAACCCAAATCAATGAAGATGAAATAATGTTCATCATTAAAAATCTCCTCCTCATTATCAAATGTGGAATACAATGAAGTAGAAGTGAAGTATTGGTGACAAAATTGCACCAATGTGCACATCAAAGAACCACAAGAACCTACCTCCACCATTTTTCTGTATGCACTCGAAGAATCCACATCCATCATTTTTCTGCATGCAAATAGAAATTGACATCCATTAAATGTTAGTGATTTTGGATTTATGTCGTATATTAAGATATTTGAGCACTAACCTTGTAGTCAAAACAACATATAAACTTGCTTCATAGATTTTGTAATATCTTTAATGTACGTATTGGTGCAATTTTGTCACACGAACACTTTACTCCTACTTCATTGCATACCACATTTGATAATGAGGAGGAGATTTTTAATTATGAACTTTGTTCCATCTTCATTCATTTTGGTTCATTAATTTAGAATTTTGCTCTTTTTTGGTTTGGTCAGGGTGGTGAAATGAGTTTTTGGATAATTATCTCTTTCAGAGTTGCTTTTCTATTATTTATACTAGTGCATATATGAATTTTATAAGGATTTTACCGAAGGATATAATGGTCACTTCAATATATTTTTTCCTCTTGAGGTTCATCAAAAAATAAATAAAAAAGACAAGAGCATAATTGCCTTTATAAGTTTTCTCACATCTAACTTTTGGTCAAAGCGGATTAAATATTATTTTTTAAATACAGGAGTAAAATTCTATTTGATAAAAAATACAGGGACAAAATGTAACTCGATAGAAAACAAAGGGGTTAAAAATTATTTTTTAAATAAGGGGATAAAAACTCGATAGAAAATATAAGGGGTTTAAAGTTATTTACCCTAAATTAAATTTAAAATGAATTTAAATTAAGTTGTTAAAATATTTGTTCAAATTTGATTTAATTTTATTATAATTTAAATTTTGTTGGTTGGGATGTTATTAAGATTTTAATTTAAGTTTATTTGAATGTTTGAAATTTTTATATTTTAAAATTTATTAGTTAATTAGTGAATTGATTTGGAGAGTTTATTTATTCATATGGATAAGAGTTCTATTAATGAATTATTCATAATATTTTTTTATTTATTTATTATTATTATTATTATTATTATTTTTGGTTGGCATCATGTATGGATAGCTTATGATGATTAATTCTAGAGATAACCAGCTCGGTCTTATAGAAGTTTTCTATCGGCCACGGGATAAATTGAGAAACGCTCATAGCAGACAACCCATTTGTTAATTCGCTGAAGCTAAACTCGATCCTTAGATTCCTAGGAAATTGAGAAGGCGTACTGTTGTTGCACTATTTGTTAGGACCTATGCAAGCTAGATGGGTGAAGAACTCTGATCGCTTCTCGTCTTTATCTTGTGTTGGTTATTTGAATGTACATCAAAAACTTGAATCAATACCGAGGCTACATCCACAACTCCAATATTTACTAGGTATCTGTCTCTTAGTCGACTAATCCAAGGCCTAATCCTAATGATTTCCCTCCACTTCTTCTCATTTTCAGATACCTTCTGGAGGCGGAGAAGTCTCTTATAACATGTTCTTACATAAACACAATAAAAAATAATACAAACACAAATAAAATCGAAAATGACTTTACAATGAGAAACTTTCTTTAGATGCTTTCTTATTGTTTGAAAATTCTTGTTGTTAATCCAGAAATGCACCAATACTTCGTCTTAGAATCTCTAAGAAATGGCACAAAGAATCCTCCTCGAAATCCTCTTTGTAAGGGTGTTGTTCAGACTGATTTTCGCCTAGTAATCATTGCTTGACTTTACTAATCAATTATCATCAAATCCAACAGTTTAAACCTTTAGAATGACTCATTTTTACTTTACCAGTCAATTTGTGAGACTCATCAATCGATTGCTTGCCTTGAGTCAAACTGGTCAGTCGATTCGAAAGCAATCTATTCACTGCTACAGTACAAGAAACGTTTGCTGGAACTTATCAATCGATTGGTATTGTAGCACAAACATTATAACAGAAACCCCTAAACTTGGGCATTGTAGAAAGCCCTGAAGTCACTATAGGAAACCCCAATTACTATAGTAAATCCTAATTTTTGAAGTTTAGAGTTTATGGCAAACCCTTGCATTGGGAACCCTAGTTACTGTATCACAACCCCTAGTCATTATAATAAACTATAAAAACACCTCAAAGTCTTAATTTCAGAGTTTAAGTTCATCAATTGATTGATATGCCTTATCGATCGTCTTATATCGATCGACTTATACTCCTAGTTCATCCTTACCAAGTTGAATTCTCATTTCTTGATATTTAGTTAACCTTAACCTACCATGACTTTCTTTGCTCATCATTCGATCAATCTTGACCTGCTGAGACTTCCTGGTGCATAACATCCAGTCAACCTTGACTTGTTATGACTTCATCATAACCTGACATACGATCAACCTTGATCTATCAAGACTTTCACCATCATTAAGTGGTTGATCCTCTGTTACCCACTTGGACTTTAATTCTCATACCAAGTGTCCAATCCTTCATGACTCACTTGAACTTCACTTTTCTTACCAAGTTTCTAACTCTCAATAACGCTCTTGGACTTCCCTTCTCAAGCTAACTCCCTATTGAACTTTTTACCGTCAAGTGTTTGGATAACTATGACCCACTTAGACTTCTCGTCTTCATGCCAACTTCTTGTTGGTCTTCCAATCACCAAGTATCCGGTCAACTATGAGTCACTTGGACTTTTCTCACCTTATGCCAACTCTACGTTGGACTTCCGACATCGTCAAGTATATAGTCAACCTTGACCTATTATAGTCTCACTTTACCACCTACATATTGCTCAAACTTCGAAATCTAACTCGAGTGAACTTGAGCTTGGTCAACTTTGACGAGAGGTCGTGCACTAACAATCTCTCCCTTTTTATATTTGACAATATATTTAAGTTAGGCTAACTCATTAGCCCAACATTCTACTTCTCATGCTAATGAAAGTTTCTTAATTTGGACCTTTCATTCTCCCCCTTTGGCATACATCAAAATCTTCTTCTGAAATTCCATTCTTTTTATCCAATTCAAACCACACAAATGAAGGTAATCTACCTTCTATTTCATTCAATGCTTAACAAAGTGTACACAATCCTTTAATCATCACTCATTCTCATATTTTTCAAATCTCCCTTTTAATATCTAACTCATGCTTTTAAGATGGACCTCCCCCTTAAAGAATGCTTCAACTTCTATCATTACATCAACAATAATTTAAAGTTCCTAAACCTTTAGGAAGTTCTAAAATTTAAGTTATGAAGTTAAGGTTTCAATCTTGAAACTAAACCTCCTTTTCAATTCCATATTCTTCTCTTGTTAATCCCTTTCTCATTTTCATCAATAAAATCATCTTTGAATGCTTATCCAAGCATATTAGAAGGTTAAAGATAGTTACAATATCTAGGGGTGAGCATAAAGGGCTTAAACATCCTATTTTAGTCAAAAAAAAAAAAAAATACGACTACCAATTGATTACTACATGGCCTAAAAATCTAAAATTTTAATTTTTAGATAAAATTTTAGAAATGTATAAGTAATTCTATAATTTTTGAAAAATCATGAAATTTCATATAAATATTACTTATGTCAAATACTATTACAAAAAAATAATTTTCTATAAAAATACATCTTATTTTCAAAGAAAGATAAAAAGTTGAAAAGCCTTAAAAATTTTAATATTTTTCTCTAACTTTGTATTAACCTAATCAATGGTGATACCATGGTTTTTCAAGGTACTTTTGAAATGGTTTTCAAACATAATTTTTAACTACAATTTATGAGCTAAGTGCACATCACTTGCACATTAACATTCCCCATGATTGGTCATGTAAAATTTATTTGTTTTTTAATGAAACTAAAGCTCATGTTTATACATCAAATTGCATCTTGAACTTAGTTCATTATCCTAAAATCTCACTTATGTCTAACGTTTCTCAATATATACATAATTCATCATTTGACCTTGTGAGATGAAAAATAGGGTTTTTCATAAGCCAAGGAATCATGGATCTCTATCTAGGCATTCTAACTTTAACCATCCTACTAACTTTAACCATCCTACCTAGGAGGTCAACCAATATCATATTATCCTCGATTTTAAAGAATTGAAATAATGCATGTAAATAAGTATGATATACAATGCATATCTTTCAAAACGAAATCTAAATCTATCATAAATTAAACGATGAATATATCATATGACATGACAATACCAATTCATATTAGGATGACAAGATAAATGTTTGATATGATGTCATGATATGTGATATAGTACATAAGCATGATAATTATAGCACGAAGGAAATACTTAGATTTTTCATCTAAGTGTCGTCCTCCAATCATTATGGCAAATACTTGATTCTACATAAGTGACCTATCTCCCTCGAATGTGCCAAAATCTCAATTGGCACACTTTAAATTTCTATCCTATTTTGCCAATTTTGATCAACTTAGACCTCAAATTTTAATTGGCACACTATAGAAATCTTCCAAGAAAAAAATTTTTAAATTATCATTCTTAAGATATCACAATACCTTTAAAATGTCCTAAAATGCCAACTTTACTATGGTTTAGTTAACTACCCTTTAATTTGGGTTGACACGTCCTATAACCATTTAATGTGAAGAGATCACATTCTTAGAAACCCAATACCTATTAGAGATCCTTGGGTGTAATAGGTATTTACTAGGGATAACTTCCCTAAATACTTTCCTAATAACTTTTCTAGACTTCTTAGAAGCCTTAGTCATTGTAATCTCATTAAAGTCAACTCTAGGGATGACTTTCCTTGCAATCTTGACTTGACTTCTAGATCTTGGATTAGTTTTATAATTATATGGAACTTTAAGATATGAGGGCACATTATCCTTGGACTTAGATTTGTATCCCAAACCTTTCTTGCCGTTAGATGATTCCTGCCTATCTAAACCTAGAACTTGTTTCTATAACCCTTTAACTTTATTTATCATTTTCTTAAGGGTCTTTTCTATATTATCAAGTCTTAATCTTAAAACTTGATTTTCCATTTCTAAGTCATTAATCCTTGACTTTTCATGAATGCCTTAATCATTTTGATTCTAGGCATATGTCTAAATTTCTTAGGGTTCTTGCCTAGATTGATCGTATCTTTAGATTACGTACCATTAAACATCCTAAACTTTCACTATGTCATGAAAGTTTCTATTTTCATTGTAATTAGCACCAAGATGATAAAAATATATTTCTAACATGCTCATCATGATATAAGGCAAATTGTATTATGAAATAATACCTTAGGCTTTACATTAGGAGCTCCCCTTAGGTTTGAGCTTCCTCTTTTGACTTTGCTTTGATGCCTCCCCCTTGGACATTGATTCTAATAATGTCCTCTTTAGTTGCATGTAAAACACACAATGAATTCTTTGCCTTTTCATACCAACGGTTTAACTTCCTTTGACTTCTCCTTTATTTTAGGTGTCATTTAAGTCTTCTTCTTAATTAATTGTAGACACTTGCTGTTACAATGTCTCTTCTTCCTACATTCAAAGCATATTATGTGATCTTTATTTTTGATAATTGAAATTGAAATTCCTTCCTAGTTTGGGCTCTCTTGACTTGTGGAGGTGCAATGATTTTCCTCCTTATCACTTCTGAAATTTGAGAGTTCTAGGATCAGATGCACGTGAGAGGGGCGAGGGGCGAGGGGCGAGGGGTGAATCATGTGTTTTAAAATCTTTCAACTTATAGAGAATTTATAAAACTTGAGTGCGCAGTGGAAAACTAAGTACGATATCAAAAAAGTACACGGTTCGGCTTCTACTTGGTTTAGAGCCTTCGACGACTCCTACTCTACGGACCTATCCTGTTAAATCCGACACTTTTAACGCAATCTAGAAAATTTTCGGAAAAGATTTAGGGTCTGAGAGACCCAAACTAAAAATTAGAGGGTTATACCGCTTTGAAACATAAGTTTTGAGGACTTAGTATGACTGAACCTAAACTTTAAAGGGGTTGATTGCTAAAACCCTAAATATAGGGGTACAGGATGAATTGTTCATGAATCTTGGGCTAAAATGCAAAAGGTGCGAATGACTTAAGCCACTCTTTCCTTTTCCCTGCGCCCGCAGCAACGCCCGACTCCTCTGCCTTCCTTCTCCTTTGCGAACCCTAGCCATGCCAATGCACCAACTCCTTTCCTCCACCTTCTGGATCCTAGCTATTCTCGCCTCTCGGGGTCTTCCTTCGAGCTAGGCATCGGTGAGCTTTTCCTCGGGCGAGCCCTAGAACCCATCTATTGGGGGTTGGGGGAAATTGGGTGTCGCTCCTCACCAAGCGGATTACCGACGATCACCACTGTCAGAGCCGATGGAGGGGGAAATCACGTGAGAGCACAGTCTGGTTAGGTCGGAACTAGTTCATCCTCGTTGGCACCCTTGGTAAGGATTTCTCTTCCAATTACCTTAATGAGGTGTTCACGGACCAGTGTTGGTTTTGATCTGATGTGAATGGGATTTGGTTTGTGTGTGGGTTGAATGTTTCTGGTTACCCTTTAGGAATAAATTCGGATTTTATCCCTGGATTTGGTGTTTGTTTTGGACAGCAGATCAATGAGGAAGGATAGGTCTCCTGATCGAATTTTTGAGGAGATCAGAAGCTTGTAGTTGGCCTCCCCTTTCATTGCCGAAGTTGGAGTGCTGCTGTGGAGATTATCCGGGGGCAGGTAATGGTTTGTGATGTTGTATCATATGGAATATTGTATTGGGGTTATGCTTGGAAGTTTATGGATGAATTACTGAGCTGATATGTGGTGTGTTCTGTTGGAACTTATAGCTGATAAGTGGATTTAGCTATGTTGCCTTAATTCCATTGATTGATTGCTGATTTAATGGTAAGTGATAGGAATTACAGATTTTGTTCAGGTGTAGATAACTCCTTCGTTAGTTTTCTACCGTGAGTGGATGAAAGGGGAATTGGATTTAAAGTAGTTTAACTTCCTCGAGTTGGCAGATTTGTTTTGTTTGGAAGGTTACTGTTTGAGTGGAATTTGATCTATATTAGATTGATTGGGTTGAGATTGGGTTGATTTGAAACTTAAACCTAATAATCTAAGTGTGGTGAATTTGAGTTTAGGATTAAACCTAAAGTAAAACATAACCCTAAATCTTAATTACGCGGAGTAATTAAGAACTTTTCATTTAATTAGAGGTAATTAAATGGAAAGGGAATGGTTAGGTTAAACCGAGCATGGTTTAGATGTTAGCTAGTTACTATCTTTGTAATAGCTATTAAAATATGTCCTTTGGTACAGGGCATTGATTTGGACATTTGGTTGCGGACATTGGATGAGAGGTTCTCATTTGATACGGACTCCTACATTGAGGCGGGTACCCTTGACTTATCTTTTTAGATACTGTCGTACTATTATGTATAGTTTGTATGTATAACAGTAAGTTTATACGCTATGCCCGCCTTTGTGTATTATAATCAGATATCTGTTGCTTAGATGACTCCTGTTTAGTTCCATACAGTCTCGATATTTGTCATGCATCCATATGTGCTTAGGTATGGTGGAGGTCACATTGTACCTGCAGTTGGATTGATTTCTAGATATACCTTGCATGGATACCTAGAGTAGAATTTGTTAGGTCTGGATACATATGTGAGACCTATACTTTTTCCACCGATGTGTGGTCGACAACCTGGTTAGTGAGGAGGGAGTTGTTGGCATACACTACCCTCAAGTTGCATACTGAGCTGTATGCTCTGTACGATTGCATAGTGGCGATCATCGGCTCCCCTAGGGTCTGAGCCCGTCGCGTAGTCAGGTTTCTTCTATTGATAGAGCTATTAGCGTTGTGCTATTATCATGATGGCGACCATCGGCTCCCCTGAGGTCTGAGCCCGTCCCTAGTCATGTTTGAGTTTGCATAGCCACAGGTGTTGGACTACATACTTGCATTGCCATATGTGTTGAGCATCATATTTGCATAGCCACATGTGCTGGGCTACATATTGCATCCGTCACAGGTGCTAGGCGTCATATTTGCATAGCCACAGATGTTGGGCTACATATTACATTGCCACAAGTGCTGGGCATCATATTTGCATAGACACAGGTGCTGGGCTACATATTGCATCCGCCACAGGTGCTAGGCATCATATTTACATAGCCACAGGTGCTGGGCTACATACATGCATTGCCACAGGTGCTGGGCATCATATTTGCAGAGCCACGAGTGTTGGGCTTCATATGTTGTACGCCACCAGTGGTTGGCTTCTCTATGCAACCATGAGTGGTTGGCTTGTCTGTTTCTTGTTCACCCGACTGCCAGTCTGGTGGTGGCTGAGGTGCGTACATAACAGATCGTTGTACTATGTGTATAGGATGCATTGCACCTTGGTTGGTGCTTGTTGTGTTTGAGTGTTGTATATGTTTGACATGCCCCTTACAGGTGACATACACATTTGAATTGTGTATTATTCTTGAGGTTATATAGAGGATTGATTACACTTACCTGCAGGATAGATGAACTCTGGTATGTATTTCACCCTTAGTCTTTAGATATGCTTTATCCTTTATACTCGAGACTGTATCAGCGTGATTCTTATTGTTATTTATAGTTTGTTGTGCATATATGTTTCTGGTATTCGCTGAGTTTATTTGGACTCACCACCATTGCCTATATTTTTGTTTCCAGGTTGATTGGCCTCTAGGGGAGCCCTAGTTGCCAGTCCCAGGTCCCTACGACTCCAATGACGGGTGCTTCCACGTAGTTATGTTTCCTTTACATCGTATTATTTGGTTTGTATTTGTTTTATGTCGTGGAACTTGTATCGCGTTTCATTTGTCTTGGTATTGTATTTTTGAGTCCTCTGATGGACTATGTGTTTGTTGTTTTTATTGTAAGTCGGACCGGTCCGCAGTTAGGTATGGTTTACTTTGTGTTATGGTTATGTTATGTTTTGATTTTGAGGCCTGAGGCCAAATTATTATTGCGTGTGTTGTTTGTATATGTAAATTGTCCGCCAGACAGGGGAGATGCTGTCCGATTTTATATTAGAACAACAGCTCCTGGGTCTCGGGGCGTGACATATCCAATGGATAATCCACTAATCTCTCTATCGGAAAACCCCTGGTAGAGTAATTGAATACAATGTTAAATTGGGAAGTGTAACAACCTTACACTTTCCTATTTTGAATAATGTAATTAAAATAATAACAATCATTACCCAACACTAGAAGTCAACTTGGAATAGCTCGAGTGTTGGTGTCGGTCTATTGACAGTCGTTGAGCATAGGAGAGATGTAGCAGCATGAGGATGGAGTCGTAGAATGAGCATTATAGCTTGTGTATCAGTTGTATTTCAAATCGTCCTTGGACAAACCAACTTTATGAAGACTATTGAGCGTGCCCTAGTTCCCAACTAGGGCACCTCAGATCGTTGGTCTGATCCGATGTGCAACCTACACAACTTATCCAGTTGAAGGCGCCCTCAATCCAACCCAGGGCACCCTACTTCTGAGCTGAAGTGCCCTCGATCCAACTTAAGGCACCTCACTTCAGCCGAAATTCTATCGTCGCTGCTTCTACATGAGGGCGCCCTCAGTCCATCTAGGGCCCCCTCGGTATGAACTGAGGCACCTTCATCCAGATTAAAGGCACCTCAAATACTATCCATTCGAGGTTGTTTTTGCAGTTTCAATCCTGCAAAATGTATTAGTCCAAAACACAATATCTATCCTGTAAAACAAAGTTAGCACATTATAAATAGGGTAAAATAATTAGTATTAATTAGATTCTATCTTTCCAAGAATAGGATCTAGCCAAGGCCTCAGCTTAGAAATCAGAAATGGTTCTAAGTTGGACCGCGCTTACAGTCCCACCAAGGACTCGTCCTCACCGGATCTCTCTCCTCCAATGACTTACCTTATTTACCCTTTGCAGTCTTTACTTAGCTTCTTGATCCACTGAGTCTTCCTACTAGATGCCCCATCTAGACTTCAGCTAACTGTCAGGTCCCGTGGATCCAACTGGACTTCATGTCAGATCTCAACCAACCTAGCCTTTAGCCGATTGTCAGGGTTCGCGGACCCAACTAGACTTCCTGTTAGGTCTTAACTATCCTGGGCTTCAGCCTGGTGTCAGGTCCTAAGCCTTTCAATCCTATACACTTGATAACAAGGTTAGACAAATACAAATCTAACTTTGACCTTTTGTCATACATCAAAATATGAATTTGAACATTAGTGCAAACTGCACCAATAAGTTCCTCTCATTTTGGAGTCAATTGCCTTTCCCCCTCATTTCTTGAAGTGGTTGCATCTTCAATTTTATCCTCGAATGTTGAGCACATTTCAACCTCCGAATCCTCAAGTTCTTAAGCAAATAAACCTTCCTTAACGAACTCATCTTCATTTTATGATGATGATAGGTCTTCATGGAGCTTTGGCCAACTTGCTCCATAGCTCACTTGCATCTTTGTATTTACCTATCTTACATAAAATATTATTAGACACCATATTAATAAAAAAAATTATTTACCTTATTATAAGCCTCAAATCTCTTGACTTGCTCATTAGTCCATTTGCTCTTCCATAAAAGTTTCCCTTTTATCTTTAGGAGCTTCAAATCCTTTCATTTAAGCAATCATTGTTCTATTTCCATCATGAGAAAGTATTCCATCCTTGACATCAAATGTTCAAATCCTCTCAATCCGAACTGTGGAAGTATTTGGATGTCTTATCTAAATCTGTCTCGGAAATCCATTATGAAATTGAGCTCTTTTGATGATTAGGACTTTGACTTGTTGATATTCTTGGGCTCAAAATTTCGGCCTCTTCTTCTTCTTCTAGCTTGTGCTTCTTCCGGTGGCTAATCCGATGAAGAATGACCTTGCTCTGATACCACTTATTAGGACTTGTGTGAGCTACAAGGGGTGAATAGCTCTGATCACTTCTCGTCTTGATCTCGTGGTCATCATTTGAATGCACACAGAAACTTGAATCAATATCATTGCCACATGCATGACTCTGGGATTTACTTAGTATTTGCCTCTTAGGACACTAATCCAAGGTCTACTCTTAGTGATCTCTCTCCACTATGAATTTCTCCTTTTCAGATATTTTTTGGAAGCGGAGAAGCTTCTTACAACATGTTCTTACAAGAACACAACTAGAAAATGAATACAAAGATAAATGAAATCAAAAATGACTTTACAATGAGGAACTTACTTTGGATGCTTTCTTGTTGCTTGAAATGTCACTCCTTTGAAAATGCCTCTTGTTTATCTGGAAATGCACCAATACTTCACCTTAAAATCTCTAATCATCGGTGTCGAGAATCCTCCTTAAAATCCTCTTTATAAGATTGTTGTTCGGGCTGATTTTTGCCTAGCAATCAATTGCTAGACTTCACCAATCAATTATCGGCCATTTACACCAACAGAATGACTCTTTTTTATCTTACCAACTCACCAATCAATTGACTACCTCTAGCCGAACAAGCTAGCCAATTCGGAAGTAGTTTGTTCACTACTACAATACTACCAATTGATTGTTTGAACTCACCAATCGACTGGTACTATAGTAAAAACACTGTAGTAGGAAAATCTAAACATGGTTGTTGTAGCAAACCTCAAAAGTTGCTATAGCAAGCAAACCCTAATTATTGTAGCAAACACTAATTCTTATCCCGATTAAATAATATGTATATATATTAAAAAAAATTCTTTTCCCAAACCCACCAACTATTTTTGTTTATGTTAAAAGTAAGTTATATAAATATTTAATTTATTTTTTTAATATTATATATATATAATGTTAATTTTAATATATTTTTGTTGAATGATAATAGTTGAAAAGAATGAAGAAAATTTATTAGTATAGAAGATATCTTATCCTTTAATAAGTATGAATATGGAGATAAATATTCGATACATGATGGGTATTGGTACGGAGGATATGAAATCCAACCTAAACCCAATCCATTGTCATCCCTTTTATCTCAATGAGTATTTTGTGGGATCGGTTTGAATCGATAGAGGGGGGGGATGAATATCGATCGATAATTTTTTACTTAAGAGTAATTTACGCAACGGAAAAGCAAAACAACGCTAACACGTTTGTTTTTACTTGGTTCGGAGTCACAGTCGGCTCCTACTCTAAGGCCCACGGTCCTTGACCGTTTACGACGGACAATTCTATATTTCGTAAAATAATTACAAGTTGAAGTTCGAATATAGAATTAAAAATTACAACACTTAAACTAAAATTATACCGACGACCGGAAGATTGGAGTGTCGTAGCTGCAGGTCATCGTTGGCGCTTGAGTCTTGAACACGGAGCGTTTGGAGCAGAGCGCTTGAATGAATGCTTAGGAAATTGTTGTTATGAAGCCAAGGGGGTGAACCCCTATTTATACTCGTAGCTGGGGTGCCTGTGTTGAAGGGGACGCCTGACATGTGGCCCTCACTACACGAAACTCAATACACAGACTTGGCCAGCGCTTATCCCCTCAACCAGGGCGCCTAAGCTGACTGGGGCGCCTGTGTTAACATAGGCGCCTCTGTTGTTGTTCTGAGGCTTTGCTTTGAGTGGTTCTGGAATTACCCTTTGTCTGGGGCGTCTGTCTTAACACAGACGCCTAGTCAAACAGGGCACCTCACACCATTGAGGCGCCTGGGAGCAGAAACCTCCATTCCTTTGTTCCTGCAATCAAGGTTAGTTCCAAAACACAAATAGCATATAAATGATATAGATTTAAGCATGATTTATAGCCTGAGCTGTCTTGGTTCTGACTTTGGGCTTCCGAAATGGAACCCTAGGTCGAACCGACGCCTAATATTCCCTCCTACGGGGAACGCGTCATCACCTACTCCTCTCAGGAGAGTTTATCTTTTTTCCAACCGGCTCCTCCGGTTGGACTTTTGCCCAATCCCTCGGATCAGGCCTTCGTGCCCAGTCCGCGACCAGGACTTATTGCTCAGCTTTACTCACCAGGTCTTCGGTGCCCAGCTATAGGCCAGGACTTATTGCCCAATTCCTCGAATCAGGACTTCGTGCCCAGTCCGCGACCAGGACTTATTTCCCAACCTTATGTCAAGACTTAGGTGTCCAGCCCACGGCCAGGACTTAGTGCCCAATTCTTAGAACCAGGACTTCGTGCCTAGTGTACCTAGGACTTTTCCTGCACACTCGAGTAGCATTGTTAGATTACAATAAAACCTTAAGTTCTGAACCCTTTGCGATTATTAAAACACAGGTTTGACTTTCGTGCTTCTGAAACCAACATATTTATGTAGGTAGACTATTCTATGGTATCCGATATGAACTTCTTGAACTACACCAGCGTATCAACTCCAATTTATCATCTACTTTAAGAGCGTCAGACCTGAGGTATTGCTTTCCTAAGGAGACTCTGTCATGAGATCCCACAACCCCCGAGTTGCACTCTTATACTATGTGGCAACGAATTAGAATTGATCCATTAAGATCTATGACAACCTATTACTCATCGTGGCATACCATTCTACTTTCGTAGGTAACTCTCCACGTTATATGAGTTAGAGGATTGGGTTCTCCTTTTGGTTGATCCCCAAATCCTAATGAGATATGAATCTTGTGCTTTTGGCATCAAGATCGTGTATACATAGTTGGTCCATACCACAATTACGTATATCATTGCAATAGAACATTTAAACATATAGATTAAACGAAAAGATGTTCACATAGCAAAAGGGCTACTCCCTACATCCTAGAATCAAGAGAACTACTCCATAATAAGGAAATTATAAATGAAAAACACTAAGAGAAGCATTCATACAATCCAAAACAGAGAATAGAGATAAAGAAATTAAATGCTTAGGGAGAAGATTCATGGTGTTTTCGGAATGGTTTCATGCTTCAAAGGTGGATGGATAGTTGCGATGAATGAAGATGGCAACTCTAGGATTTCTCCTAGAGGGAAAAACCCTCTCCCAAGGAAGAGGGTGGAGCCCTCTTTGTAGGACCGGTGCCGTCGATAGAGGGGGGGTGAATATCGACCGTTCAAAATCTCTCGGAAATCTTTCGTAAAGCTTTCGTTCGTTCTAGACTTAGAATATTAGTAGCACAGCGGAAAAGTAAAAATAGAAAAATAAATGTAATACAGAAGGACACGCGGGATTTATTTACTTGGTTCCCGACCCCCTGGGTCAGTACGTCCAAGGCCTATGTACTCGACGTGAGTCCACTATTGGTCTCCTTTCCGGAATTTCTGGAGGCGGAGAAAACCCGTCTTACTGTTTGATTTACAAGCAAAAGGATAATTAAAATTAATTGCAGAATGTAAATCAAACCAAAACAACTTATGTCTAAGCGTCAGCCGATTTGGACCTCCGAAGTGCCGCGCACTTCCTCCTGGAGCCTCCCGATCGTAGAGCCTCGTCTTTAGCGTGTTGTCGTCGGTTGGAATGATCAGAATGGCTCTGGAATGTTGTATCTGAAGCAGAGGGGTCGAAGCCCCTTATATAGGGCTCCTGGGGGCGCCCCGGACGCTGGGGGCGCCACGGAAGACTCGGTCAACCCTTATCCTTGCGCCTACCTCGCCGCAGGTGATAAGATCATTGACCAGGACGCCCCGGACGCTTCGGGCACCCCGGACGCTTCGGGCAACCCTTGTCCTGTGTTCTGACTTCGAAACAGCAAAACAGCTACTAATCCGGGTGCCTCGGACGCTTCGGGCACCCCGGTTGACACCTGTTCTGCATACACCACGTTTCCTGCTTCTTTAGTACAGTCTGGGGGCGCCCCCAGTGTTGGGGGTGCCCTGGTTGCATGGGGGCGCCCCCAATGATGGGGGCGCCCTGCTTAGGGCCTCAAATAGGTTTTTGCCTGGTTTAACTGCTTTGTCTCCGGTTCTTGATACCTGCAAGATACACAAACACAAAGCATGGATACATATAATGTTAGCCTTAGAGACTTGGTTCGGACTTCGGATTTGCACGAAACCCTAGGTCGAACCGGCACGAGTTCCTATCCCCGAGAACTCGCCCTTCACCTACTCCTTTCAGGAGACGGTTGCCACCCAGTCCTTCGGGTGGACTTTTGCTTAGCTTCCGATACCTCCGGACTTCGAGACGCCCAAACCCTGACCCGTCTCTACTCCTGTCCTTAGTCATCGCTCAACTAAGTTGCTTAGTCCCTCGGACCAAGTCTTCATTCCCTAGCAGTCCTTCGCCAGGTGCCTATCAGCCCTTCGCTAGGTCTTTGTTACCAAGCGGTCCTTCGCCTGGTGCCTAGCAATCCTTCGCTAGGTCTTCTATGCCTAGCAGCCCTTCGCTAGGTGCCTAGCAGCCCTTCGCTAGGTCTTCTATGCCTAGTAGTCCTTCACTAGGTGCCTAGTAGCCCTTCGCTAGGTCTTAGGGTTACGATACCTAGCAGCCCTTCGCTAGTTGCCTAACAGCCCTTCGTTAGGTCTTAGAGTTACGATACCTAGCAGCTCTTCGCTAGGTCTTTAGAGTTCCGATGCCTAGATTAACTAGGACTTTACTTCAGCTAAGGTTACTTCTCTTTTGCTCCCCTTTGTCTGTTCAATATATCACTGACTTAAGTGAATTGTCAAATATTAAAACACTTAAAGAGAAACATCATTGATGCAACTTGCACCAACAATCTCCCCCTTTTTGATGTTTGACAATAACTTAAGTTAGATTGGTTTAAAGGGGCTAATTTACTATACCTAGGGAAAAACAACAAAAGATATAAATTTTTTTGAAACTATATTTTTGATCTTTGTGATAAAATTTTTCTAACTTAAGCATACCTCTCCCCCTTTGTCATACATCAAAAAAACACAGGAAAATACTTGCACCAACAATGAGAAATTTTGGTTCTTTTTGAAAAATACTTGGTGCAGAAATTTTGAAAGCATTGTATTTTGAATGATATATTGTATTTTTGAAAAAAAAATGCATAATTTTGAAAAAGATGTTATTTGCTTTGAAAAATACAAGTACTTTGAAAATGATTTTTAACAACATGCAAGTACTTTTGACAGAATTTGTAATTTTTGAAGAATATAAAGTACTTTTTGGAAAATGCATAACTTTTGAAAAAAAAATGTTATTTTGGAAAATATAAGTATTATGCTTAGTTTGCAAGTACTAACTGTTTTTGAAAGAGATGAGACTTTGAGAAATATAAGTATTTTTTGAAACATAATATTTTACTTGATTAAGTTTCTTTTCCAGTCTGACACAATCCTGGGAAACCTTGTTGACTACAAGGACATTTTCCTAAGTGTACTGGAAATTTTCCAAAGTCAAGTAAATATTAATAGAATTTTGAAAAAAAATGATAGTATTTTTGAAAATATATACTGGTGCATTTTGAAAAATGTGTGAACTTTTGAAGACTCAATATATTACTTGATTGGATTATTTTCCTGTTTGACACTATCCTGGAAAACCTTGTTGACTACAAGGAGATTTCCTAAGTGTCCTAGAATTTCTTCAAACTCAAGTAAATATTGTTTCAAAGATAATTTCATAGGGCACGCGAAAATAATAGACTAATAGTATTTTGAAAAACTACTTATGTTTCTAGCAAGATTTGAAAATACAACGCATGAAAACATTTGAAATATTCAATAATTCTTTTAATTTAATCTCCCCCTAAACTTGACCCAGTCTCGGGAAGCTTGTTGACCACAAGTACTCTTCCTCTGAGTCTTAAGGTTTGATTCAGATCAAAAGAATAATAATTTTCAAAATAATTTAAAACTTGTTAGACTCCCCCTAAATTTGACACGTCCTAGGAGTCCTTGAAGATCATAAAGTGGACATTTCCTCTGTGTCTTTAGGGTTTATCAAAGTCAAAGAACCGATAATTTTTAAGTAGATAAATTTTGAAGCCACAATTTGGAAAGAAGATAATTTTGAAAACATATGTAATGCAAATTAAGGTGCAGTTTTTGAAAAATATTTTTAATAAAAAGAACAAAACACTCCCCCTGCATCCAACACCGTTTGACTCTATCTAAGTGCCTTAAGGAACTTTAGTGTTGTCCTAAGAGGCTTGTGTCTAAATGAGTGAGTCAAACAATTTTTGAAAGGATATAATTTTTGAAAAACGTATAGTATGTATATTCAATCAGACAAGCATGAATTCCATAAAAACATTATTATGTTGAAGCACTATTTTGAAAATATATTTTTAGGAAAATATTCTAACCATTTTGAAAAACAATTTTGAAAAATATTTTTCAATTCATTAGTCCTTAACATCTCACCCATTTTAGATGTATCAATACAACAAGCATAGTTGCCTTATAGGTGTATTGTGAGATGCTTGAATCATTTTTCTTAATTTATTTTTAATTCTAAGATTTAATTGAAGCTTGTGTTAGATTTGAATTTGACAAGAAGTAACTTGAATTTGAATTTCAAATATTGGCTTCCAGGTCTTGGCGAGGCACTAGGTCTTCTTTGGCCGTAGCCTTATTGGATCATCAACCCTTTCCTTGACAAAGTCTTTTAATGAAATTTCATTTTCAAAATTACTTTTTGAAAAATTCTGGTCTAACTAGTTTGGGTCTTGGATCGGTAGCTTCGGATAGTTTCACCAGTCTAAAGAGACCAAGTAGAGTATACTTGACCTTATTAGAATTGGCTTCCCTAACGTACTATCATCTCACCTCCACCCAATACTAGGTTGATCAAGTTTCAATTATTCTTTTTCCTATAGCCGTTCTAATATATACATAAAATTTAAATATGAATGACATGTCAGATATTAAAAGTAAGTAGCAGATGCATGACATGACAATTATGCATGAGTCAAACAATTCCAAAGTATTTTAATTACGTTTCTAAAGATGTATCAAATTTCTGATTTGATACATGTCGTGTTAACCCGCGAATATGTCAACCCACTTTGACATATTTAATGTTGTTAATTTTAATTGTTACAGTTTGGGTAAAATTATTTTAGTTTGAGTTTAGGTTATTTAAGATTTTAGTTGGATTCAGGTTAATTAAGAATTAATTGATGATGAATTAATTTAAGTTTGAATTGATTAGGATTTAAATTGAATTTAAGTACAATTTTTTATTTAATCTAATTTGAGTTTGGTTTTAATTCGAATTTAATTAAAGTTTAATTAAGGTTTAATTCTAATTTAATTAAGATTTAATTTGAATTTAATTAATATTTAATTAAGATTTAATTTGAATTTAATTAATATTTAATTAAGATTTAATTTGAATTAATTAAAATTTAGTTATTGAATTTAATTAATATTTAGTTAAGATTTAATTTGGATTAATTAATATTTAATTAAGATTTAAGATGAATTTAATTAATATTTAAATAAGATTTAATTTGGATTTAATTAATATTTAATTAAGATTTAATTTGAATTTAATTAATATTTAATCTTATTTAATTTGAGTTTAATTAATATTTAATTAAGATTTAATTTGAATTTAATTAATATTTAATTTGGATTTAATTTGAATTTAATTAATATTTAATTAACATTTAATTGGAATTAATTAATATTTAATTAAGATTTAATTTGAATTAATTAATATTTAATTTGGATTTAATTTAAATTTAATTAATATTTAATTTAATTCGAATTTAATTAATATTTAATTTGGATTTAATTTGAATTTAATTAATATTTAATTTGGATTTAATTCGAATTTAATTAATATTTAATTCGAATTTAATTAATATTTAATTAAGATTTAATTCGAATTTAATTAATATTTAAGTAAGAATTAATTCGAATTTAATTTGGATTTAATTTGAATTTAATTAATATTTAATTAAGATTTAATTCAGATTATAATGATTAATTAATAATTATGGGTTTAAATTCATCATTTTCATTATTTCAAAAATTTCTTCTTCATTTTTATCTTTCTTTTCAAGTTTTTCAAATAATTTTGATTTATTTGAATTTTTGTAATTTTTATTGACTATGGCCTTTATCTTAGAAAATTCTATCTTCTCTTCAACATTAGATCTTTCAATGTCCTCAACATAGGTGGAGTAATTTGGGCCACTAATTAAGGTTTTGTAATAATCTTCAATATTTTCTATGATTAAGTTATTATCTAGGATAATTTCATCTTCGAATTTATCTTCAGAATTATCCTCAGATATATTTTCAACATTAATCTCTAGATTATCTTTAACATTTTCAGAATTAATTTCTGAATTAATCTTGAGATTTTTAGGATTAATTTCGGATTTATCCTTAAGATATTCAAATTTGAATTCGGATTTATCCTTAGGATTTTCAAATTTGAATTCCGAATTATCCTTAGGACTAAATTTGTCTGAATTAAAATTATCAGAACAAATTTTGTCAGAAAAATTATCAGAATTAATTTTATTAAATAAATTATCAGAATTAATTTTATCAGACAAATTATCAGAATTAATTTTATTAAATAAATTATCAGAATTAATTTTATCAGATAAATTATCAAATTAATTTTATCAGATAAATTATCAGAATTGATTTTATTAATTTCTGAATTGATATTCTGAATTAAACAATTAATTTATAATATTTTGGTCATATTCACGTTTTGTAATTTAACATGCAAAAAGTTAATTTTACTATGCAGTAAATCTACTTTATCAGAAAAATTAACTACTTTATCACATGCCAGAGCAGGAACTTGTAAAATTTTTGGAACATAAATCTTGTGTACCTTCGCCGGACACTTATTTTTGTAATGTCCGTATTTCTCGCACCTGAAGCATTGCACGTGATCCTTGTTTTTCCGGACTCCTGGCGCTGGTATCTCCTTTGCCGCCGGTGACGAACGATTCTTACGAGTAGGGCATTGATTTTTGTAGTGTCCTCTCTCCCTGCACGTGAAACAGATAATATGGAATTTAAAATTGGACATTTTAAAATTAAAATATACCTGATTCACCCCTGGGCTCCCCCTCGACTCCTGGCGTCTTTGCTCCGTCGGCGGTTAGTCCGGTGAAGAGCGGCTCGGCTCTGATACCAATTGTAGGACCGGTGCCGTCGATAGAGGGGGGGGTGAATATTGACCGTTCAAAATCTCTCGGAAATCTTTCGTAAAGCTTTCGTTCGTTCTAGACTTAGAATATTAGTAGCACAGCGGAAAAGTAAAAACAGAAAAATAAATGTAATACAGAAGGACACGCGGGATTTATTTACTTGGTTCCCGACCCCCCTGGGTCAGTACGTCCAAGGCCTATGTACTCGGCGTGAGTCCACTATTGGTCTCCTTTCTAGAATTTCCGGAGGCGGAGAAAACCCATCTTACAGTTTGATTTACAAGCAAAAGGATAATTAAAATTAATTGCAGAATGTAAATAAAACCAAAACAACTTATGTCGAAGCGTCAGCCGATCTGGACCTCCGAAGTGCAGCGCACTTCCTCCTGGAGCCTCCCGGTCGTAGAGCCTCGTCTTTAGCGTGTTGTCGTCGGTCGAAATGATCAGAATGGCTCTGGAATGTTGCATTTGAAGCAAAGGGGTCGAAGCCCCTTATATAGGCCTCCTGGGGGCGCCCCGGACGCTGGGGGCGCCCCGGAAGACTCGGTCAACCCTTATCCTTGCGCCTACCTCGCCGCAGGTGATAAGATCATTGACCAGGGCGCCCCGGACGCTCCGGGCGCCCCCGTGAGGGCTTCTCCTGTGTTCTGACTTTGAAACAGCAAAACAGCTACTAATCCGGGCGCCCCGGACGCTCCGGGCGCCCCGGTTGACACCTGTTCTGCATACACCACGTTTCCTACTTCTTTAGTACAGTCTGGGGGCGCCCCCAGTGTTGTGGGTGCCCTGGTTGCATGGGGGCGCCCTGCTTAGGGCCTCCAACAGGTTTTTGCCTGGTTTAACTGTTTTGTCTCCGGTTCTTGATACATGCAAGATACACAAACACAAAGCATGGATACATATAATGTTAGCCTTAGAGACTTGGTTCGGACTTCGGATTTGCACGAAACCCTAGGTCGAACTGGCACGAGTTCCTATCCCCGAGAACTCGCCCTTCACCTACTCCTTTCAGGAGACGGTTGCCACCTAGTCCTTCGGGTGGACTTTTGCTTAGCTTTCGATACCTCCGGACCTCGAGACGCCCAAACCCTGACCCGTCTCTACTCCTGTCCTTAGTCATCGCTCAACTAAGTTGCTTAGTCCCTCAGACCAAGTTTTCATTCCCTAGCAGTCCTTCACCAGGTGCCTAGCAGCCCTTCGCTAGGTCTTTGTTACCAAGCGGTCCTTCGCCTGGTGCCTAGCAATCCTTCGCTAGGTGCCTAGCAGCCCTTCGCTAGGTGCCTAGTAGCCCTTCGCTAGGTCTTCTATGCCTAGTAGTCCTTCACTAGGTACCTAGCAGCCCTTCGCTAGGACTTAGGGTTATGATACCTAGCAGCCCTTCACTAGTTGCCTAACAGCCCTTCGTTAGGTCTTAGAGTTACGATACCTAGCAGCCCTTCGCTAGGTGCCTAGCAGCCCTTCGCTAGGTCTTTAGAGTTCCGATGCCTAGATTAACTAAGACTTTTCTTCAGCTAAGGTTACTTCTCTTTTGCTCCCCTTTGTCTGTTCAATATATCACTGACTTAAGTGAATTGTCAAACATTAAAACACTTAAAGAGAAACATCATTGATGCAACTTGCACCAACACTCTTATCGGTGATGATCCCAAGAAGGGTCTCCTTCACCCTTTTATATCTCCCCCCAATTGTATCTATATATCTATTGGGCTCCTCCAAAATAGATTTTTTGACCCTTAAACCCGGTTTTCTCAAGTTGGACCCTGAATCAAAGCTGTAGATCTTGAAATTATCTAACTTTTGATAGGTCGCAAGACCTTTGGTTCGAATCAAGCTAAAAGTTATGGCCGTTCAAAATTTAGTCTATAGAGCAATTAGAATTCAACATGACCCGTGGCTGCCAACATGGGCGTCCATGTTGCATTCGACAAAAAAGGCCCAGAATTGGCATGGTTATGTCAGCTGGCATGACTTGGTCATGGTGGAAGTTGTAGACTCCATTTTAGCACTATTTTACACTCAATTTCTTCCATATGAACACACTCATGTTATAGGACACGACCAAAGTATGTTCCTTGATTAAAACCTCACTTTGATAATCTTTTGAATCCCTTTTTCTTTCCAAACGCTTCATATATTGGCTCAATGATGAGACTCGATGATGAGGCATGGCTAACCCGTGTTGAGTCTTTTCCCGCTTCATTCTTTATCTTTCTTGGCTATAGAAGCACACTTGTGTCATGAGACACAGCCAGAGCATGATCCTTGCTCCAACTTTATGTTCCACCCATCCTATCATTGAAAACAAGCAAAGAGCAATTTTTTGAACTAACTTAGTAAAAGTAGAAAAATCCAAAGAAATAGGGTATATGGTAGTAGAACTACTAGTTGTTGAGGCAATCTATGGTCCGTGAAATCATGTATTTTGATATTTGGGCAAAGGGTTTAAATTAGGATTCACTCTTGTATTTAATATGTGTATTTGAGTGTGGAGGTATCCAGGATACACATATGACTCAGCTTGACGAATTCGGGTCCGGTGAAAGATGGAGAGGCATCCGAGGGGCAGTGGACAACACAGTAACAATGAGCCAAGGGAAGCGTACTTCGAGGCATACACGAAGGATGACATGTGGAGATAAGTCATGGGCTTGTATGCATCCGAGGGACGAAAGTCAAAGTTGAAGAAGGTTTGAAGGAAACAAGTCAAGGTTGCAAGAAGAGTCAAGTGAGTCGTGAGGTTACAAGTGTGAGTGAAATGTACTCGGGATGGGAAATCCTAAGTTTAGAATTTTATCAGTCGACTAGTATGGAATCAATCGACTGGTAGAGGTCAAAGAAAGATTAATCGTTTGATTTTATATGTAGTCGACTGGTGTCAGTTGGGAATTTGAGCGTTGGGCTGTAACATTTGGATTCTGATGGATGAGCCGACTGGTGTTGAAACCAATCGACTGGTAACGACTGTTAGATCGTGACAAGCAAGCTAGAGGGGGGGGGGTGAATAACGTTTCTTGGATTTTCTTCCTACAATCGTTAGTGCACAAGCGGAATATACAAAATAAAACTAAACTAAAACAAGGAAGAAACACACCGATGTACGTGGTTTGGAGATGATGCTCCTACTCCATGGCTGCCCGTAAGGTGGGCGATCCCTAATCCGTCGGTGGATGATTCCCCGGAGCACCTCCGGCTAGATCTCGTAGCTTCTTGTGGGTAGAGAAATCTCTCCACAACCTCTGGACACTATCTGAGCAAAGAAGACTACTAACAAGCTTTGACCAAACAAGTTTCGCCAAGAAGAAGAAGCCTTAAACGAGCTCCCTTAAATAGAGATCGAGGCTGAATATGACCGTTACCAGTCGATTGCCCCAAGGGCAGTCGACTGGCCTTTCCTGAATTCGAATTCTCACACTGACCTTTCGAATTCTGGCCACCCCAGTCGACTGCCTCAGGAGCAGTCGACTGGTTCTTCCCTAAGCCTAGGGTTTCCCTTCCCGAGTACATTTGTCTCCGCACTCGAACCCTCCCGGCTTAGTTCATAAGTACAAACACTCACACTCGGGCCCTCACAACCTGGTTGACTCTTCAATCAGCAGTCTCGATCTGTTGCCTTCATTCCCTCTTCGTCTTCGGCTCCAATCCCTCGGATGCGCACGCAAACCCTCGGCTTGCCTCCATGTCACCCTTCACGCATGCCTCAAAGTCCGCGTCCCTCGGTTCATCATCTCTACTTTGTCCATGGTCCCTCGGATGTGCACACAAGCCTCCAGCTTGCCTATATGCCACCGTTCACCTAAAGACATCCAACCAAATCTATGTGTACCTGCAAACTTGCACACTCACATACACATATTAGTCCAACAACAAACCCTAACGTAATCATATTGACACACACATCAAAACTCATGATCCTCCAGATCATACTTGGGCCGATTGCCCCAACAATCTCCTCCTTTTTGATATGTGGCAATATGTTTAAGTTAGGTAAACAAAAATAACAATATCAATAGCAATTGAAAATTAAAGCATAGCAAACAAGAGGCAACCTCCCTCTTAACCTATGCCCACTCCTAATTTTCAATTCTCATATCACACAACACCAAGTTAAGTTCTACCCAACTTAACACCACAAGTGTTTTCTTATGTCAAGTTAAACCTAACATAACACCACACATTCTCCACCTTTGACACCATCAAAAAGATTGCCCCAAGCCATCCTAACCCAAGTGTCAAAAAGAACTCACTTTATTTCTGAAAACCCCTCAGAAATCACCAAACAGCCTTATCAGTCGACTGATCCAACATCAGTCGACTGATACACTCAATTTGCAAACTTCCTGAGACATTAGTCGACTGCCCCCAGGGCAGTCGACTGATAAAGTCTCAACATTAATTTTCAGCCCAAATTCAGAACTGCGTAGAAAATTCTACAAAAATTCGGAAAAATATAAAATTTTGCAAGCACATTTGTTAGGATATAATCTATCCTAGAAAAATATATTTTCATGAAAAATATCAAATGTGCTTAACTTTTTCTACAAACTCTAATCTCCTCAAAAATTGACATTTTGTATCAACTTTGAAATCCATATATGAATCCATGTGTTTTCCAACTTCAACCATTACCATTTCACACATAGAATTGTTTTCGCTTCCCCCTTTCTCATGTATTTTTAATATGACACACCTCCCCCTCTTTTATCCTTAACCTTAGATACATATACATAAACCTCCCTTATGCCCATATTTAGCAAGATCTTATCATTCAATATCAAGCAATGGCTTTCAAGCAATATAAATACTAGCAAGTCATGAGATCAAAACTCATAAAATAACATGAAAGCATAAATAGATGTTTCATACAATAGTCAAACCAAAGCATACGATTATCACAAGGGTCGTAGTCCCGAATTAGCTAAATATTACAATGCCAAAACAAAGTGTTTGAGAGAAAAAAATATACAACTAAGGAAATTACTCTCAACACTAAATCATCAAATAAAATCTACTGCATGTCGTCGCCTGGAGGTGGAGGAGGAGCCTGATACGCCAGATGCCACTGCTGTATCATCTCGTATATCTCCTGCTGCTGCATCTGCATATCCATCTGGCGCTGTTGGAATGTATGAAAATCCTCCCTCAGCTCGTGTACCTCTGCCTGGAGCTGGGAGAACTGCTCCTGTGTAACTCCTCTAGTGGGCTCCTCTTCATCATCTGAGCTTGAAGAATCAGGACGATGACGCCAGATGATCTCCCCCTCATGCTTCTCGATCCCAATTAAAGAAAGCTGTCGAGATCCTATTTGGTCATAGTCCTTGGATAACTCTTGAATTTGACCTTTGTCGACTCTAACCCCTCTAGACTTAAGGAATTCAGTCAGAATATGACCGAATGACATGATAAACTTCTTATTGACATCATGGGAGAAGTAAGTAATGGATAAAAAAATTTGATGAGCTATGTCGATGTCAAGCCTCCTCTCTAGGGCATACATCATCACCAAGTGGAGAAGTCGAATCCTCGACACCTCTTGGTGACAATAGGAAGAATGCAATCTAGGACAACCTTATATAAGACATTACTAATTGGACTCATGTTTTTATCTTCAAAAATACGAGGACATCGAGGCCTACCAAAATAATGCCGGTGGATCTGATCTATGGTAGTACCTGGTAAAGTCAGAGGCACATCAACTTTAGGGAAACATGTGAACTGGCTATTTGACACTCTACACCCTAAGAATGCTCGCAACACGTCGGGTGTGACTGGAATGATAACCCCTTGCACCATTGACTCATAGACATCGTTCTGGGCCCCAACAGATGTAAGGTTCGCATAGAACTCCTTACATAGGTCAAAATTAATGAAGTGTTGGCAATAAACCAGTTGTTCTAACCCAAAGTACACAATGATTTCAATAATGGGAGGAATCTCCTGGAAATAGGATCAGTTGAGATAGAGGCAATTCATCAAGATGAAGGCTGCACTCTCAAACACTTTTCGACACTCATCAGACCTAAACCGAGGTCTCTCTAGGTCTCCCTGTCCTTGGCGGGATGACCCCTCACCCACTTTCTTCTTATGTGTCATTCTGACATGTAATGCACCCATGCATGCACCAAAACCACCCTAAAAAGAAGAAACAACAAGGAAAAATATGCAAAATGAGATAGATTAGCTCCAAACCATGAACTCAATTGAAAAATAAACTCCACAAAGAGTTACATTTTCTTGGGGCGTTCCATGATAAAACTTGATGAAGATCTACTTGAAAGGAGAAGTTTCACTAACCCTAGATTTGGATCTAGGGTGGGAGGAGACTAGAGAAGTGGTTTTTAGGGCTTGAGAGCACCTTAGATCGAGAGAGGAGGTCAGGGAGGAGAAGATCTCGCAAGGGTGGCACGCAAAACCCTAGGTTTTCGCCACCCCCACGTGGCTGCTCTTATTTAAACCTACCCTCACCAGTCGACTGCCCCTGGGGCAGTCGACTGTGAAACTGAACAAAGAATTCAGTCGACTGCCCTCAGTGCAGTCGACTAGTAATTTGAATTTGCCAATTCCAGATTTATACTAGACCAGTCGACTGGTTCTGAACCAGTCGACTGCTACCTGAATTTTAGTTTTCCAGTCTTAATTTCAGAAATGCATAACTAATTCCACAAATCTCCAAAAAATCTGAAATTTTATGGAGAGATTTGTGGAATATAGGTTTACTTAGAAAAAATATATTTTCAAACAAACCTACTCTGGATCCCAAGATTGGCACGAACTTCACAACTACATAAATTGTGTAATTGAAACTTAGCCAAAAGTTTTAGTTTTGACCTTTCCTTGGTCTATCTTCCCATACTCAATCACAATACATTTCTAGCACTGAGTTATATAATGTTTACACATTAAATGCCCATTTCTTCCCAATATGATCCTATTTTCATCTTTTCCTTCATAAGCCTCCTTTTAGTGTGTCAATTCCCTAGGATTAAGACTCAAATGAGTCTTCCAAATCCTTTGGCACATCCCTAAATCCATCTAATCTCCTTGAAGAAATCCTCCTGTGATCCATTGATCATAGATCTCTTTTTGACCTCTAGAGCTCTCCCTTGAGCTCTTAGCCCTAGCCACCTCCCTAGATGACTCATCTACAAAGGCAAGACCACGCCGGTGTACCTCCAATGCTTCTTGACCTTCAACTCTCACTCTCTTAACTTTCTACACCTTGTCCTTGGTTGACTTTTGCTTTTCTCCTCTAAATGGTTTTTCCTTGCCATTTTTGACCTTTTCTTTGCTATAGTCATATGGCACCTTGCCATATGATTTTTCACTAGTCTTTTTACTAACATTTGTCCCCTAGATTTGTACCCTAGTCCTGGCTTACCATTTCTAAAGTGTTGATCATTTGGTATCACACTTAATCCTTGGATCCCCTAATAAATTTATCTAGATTCTTTTCTAATTTATCAAGTTTTGCTCTTAAAATTTGATTTTCCTTCTCTAAATGTCTAACCTTAGTATTACTATGTCCATTTTGATCATCTCTAGATCTACCCATTTTTCTAGGCATGTGTCTCCCTTTCTTAGGGTTGATGCCTTGATTCTTAGGTCTAGAAACCCTAGATTTATCATGAAACATAGATTCTTTAGTATTTTGGAACATAATAGTATTTCTATTTCTATCATGATACTTAAAGCCAAACGTACGCATAGACAAACAATTATTATTATTTCTATCATTCATAAAAGTATTGGAAGTATAAGTAAAGTTAGGGATTACCTCCCTTACCCTTGTAGCTCCCACTAGATGTGAGCTCCTTTTCTTCTCAACTTTTTCCCATCTTCTTAAATGCTCCATCTTCTTGACTCTCCTTTTCTTGGACATTGAGTGTGATAATGTCCTAACTCCCCGCAAGTATAGCACGTAATGTGCTTCTTTTCTTTCCTTTCCCTACAACCCACATTAGATTTCAAAAGAATCGACTTGGGTTTAGGGATTACCTCCTTTTTACCTAGTGGACACTTGTCCTTGTAATGTCTCTTCTTGTTGCATTCAAAGCATATGATGTGCACTTTTGATATGACTTTGGCGGAGGTTGGAACTTTTTCTTGTTCCGGTATTGATGGGTGTCTCTCCTCCCCCTCAATCCTCGAAGTTGACACCTCTTCTTCTTCTCTTGATGAGGTGGATGATCTTTCACTTGATTGTGCCTCTTCCCTTGATGAAGTTGACAACTCTTTTTCTTCTTGATCATCTTGGACCATTGAACTTATCTCTTTGGGCTCTTCTGTTGGTGCAGAAAGCACCAAAGTCAAACCTGTGTTTTGATAATGGCAATAGGGTTCAAAAGTTAAGTCTTACTTGTTATCTAACATGTCACTTGAGTGTGCAGAGTAAAAAGCCCTAGCGAAGGACTGCTAGGCACTGGCGAAGGAATGCCAGAGTGAAAAGCCTTAGCGAAGGACTGCTAGGCACTGGCAAAGGAATGCCAGAGTAAAAAGCCCTAGCGAAGGAATGCTAGGCACCGGGCGAAGGACAGCTCGGCATCCAAGACCTGGCAAAGGACCGTCAGGCAAAAGTCCAACCAGAGGAACGGTTGGCATCAGGTACACTCTCCCGAGAGGAGTAGGTGAGGGCGCGCTCCCCGTCGAGGGAACAGTAGGCGTCGGTTCGACCTAGGGTTCCATTTTGGAGACCCAAAGTCAGAACCAAGACAGCTAAGGCTGTATAATCTAATATTTTATTGTTTTATTGTGTTTTGGACTAACCCTGGATGCAGGACCGAAGGAACGTGTGTCTGCAGCTCAGAAAGCCTCAAAGGAATGAGGCAACAGCTGACCAGGGCGCCCGGAGTGTCCCGGGCGCCCCCAAGGTGAACACAAAACACAAGAAAGCAAGATGGGCTTCGACAGTTCAACTCCCGGGCGCCCCCGTGCTCCCGGGCGCCCCCGCTGCTCCCGGGCGCCCCCAGCGCTCCGGGAGCCCCCAAGCGCAAGCATCGAAGCTCATCCCAGCGAAGCCGAGGGATAAGATTTGACCCAGTCAACCCGGGCGCCCCGAGCGCTCCGGGCGCCCCGGTCAAAGCTGATCCCGAAGTTGAAGGGATCAGACGCTGACCGAGACCGAGCCGGATCAACCGACACGTGGGGGGGCGCCCCCGACGTCCCGGCCGCCCCCAGGCCCTATATAAAGGGCCCTCGACCCCAAGCTTCGAACATCACTTTCAAACAACGCTTCTACGCTCTTCTGCTCCCGCGCTCTGCTCCGGAAACCTCCCAACACGAGACTCAAGTGCCGATGACGTCCTCCCGCTCCAAAAATACCATCTACTCCGGACGTCGGTAACGAAGAGCTATTTTAGTTTACTGTACTGAATTCTGTAAAATCTTTTGTAAACTATTTTTGCGACATATAGAATTGCCCGCAGAAAACGGTCAACGACCGTGGGCCTTGGACTAGGAGTCGACCTAGGCTCCGAAACATGTAAAACCACCTGTGTCTGTGTGTTTTTAACTTTAATCTTCCGCTACGCATTCTCTCTTCAAATCCGAACGATTTCCAATATTCACCCCCCTCTATCGGTTCTCCCGATCCAACAAGTGGTATCAGAGCGAGGGAAGTTCAAACTTGGTGCAACCACCAGTTTAAAATTTTTTTTTTCGGATTTTTATTTTCCTTTTCTCGTTCGAATTTTCTTTAAATATTTCGTTCGAATTTTCTTTTTCCCGTTAATCGAGGTTGGTGCAACACCCCTCGCTATTTCATTTTATTCATCCCGCACTACTAATCCAAGACTTAGTCTTGGAAATTTTTTTTTGTTTTGTCAGTTTTCTGTTTCAGATTAAATGGCCATGCAAGAAGGATTTTGCACCGCCAGACCTCCACTTTTCAGTGGAGAAGACTTTTCCTACTGGAAAAGTCGAATGGAGGTCCACCTGAAAACTCAGGTGGACATGTGGATCATCATCCAGTCCGGACTGGAGATTCCCAAGAACGCTGAAGGAGTACCTCAAAGCTACTCAGAATGGGACACCGCTCTGAAGCGCAAAATAGAAGCCGACGCAAAGGCGACTCAGACCCTACAATGCGGTTTAACAAAAGAAGAGCTGAACCGAGTGGGCCCCTTCAACAGTGCAAAGGAGCTGTGGGCAAAGTTGATTGAGCTGCACGAAGGAACATCAGACACCAGGATCAGTAAGCGAGACCTGCTCCTAAACAAACTCTACACCATCAAGATGGCCGACAACGAAACAGCAGCCCAACTCCACGCACGAATCCAAGAATTGATGAACAGTCTTCACACTATAGGTCACAAGGTCGAAAACCAAGACCTAATAAGGTATGCCCTAAATGCTTTCCCTAGAAATACCTTGTGGGCATCTATGGTTGATGCATACAAGGTTTCAAGGGATCTCTCTAAAATTAAATTAGATGAATTGTTTTCTGAGTTAGAACTTCATGAACAGACTAACTGCAATATGGCTGAGAAAGGAATTGCCTTTGTTGCAGGAAAAATTGGAAGATCGACAAAGAAGAAATCTCAACCTGAACCCGAGTCCAACTCAGACTCAGACGCAGAAGACGAAGAAGGAGATCAATCTGAGCTGGTCCGACTGGCCCGAAGCTACTATAAAAAATTGAAAAACCAAGTCAACACACGGAGGACAAGCCGAAGAAAGGACGAACCAGCTAAACCCGCGAATAACAAAAACAAGCCCAACGTAACCTGCTACGAGTGCAAGAAGAAGGGCCACTACAAGACAGAGTGTCCAAACCTAAAGGAGAACAAAAAGACAAGAAGAAAGAAAGCATTCCATGCAACCTGGGACGAATCTTCATCAGAAAAAGAAGAAGAAGAACCCCAGTCAAACCTACTAGCGCTGACCGCTTCAGAAGAAGTTGAGACCGAGTCAGAGTCAGAAAAGGACGACGGCAGACTAACCTTTTCAGAAGACGGCGAAATCAAGGTAAGCGGTTTCAATAAAAGTCAATTGAACGAACTTATTTCTTATCTTTCTCGAGATTTGGCGAAAGTCAAACTCCAAGTCGAATCTCTCCGACAGGAAGTAAAACTCCTGAAAGAGGGAGCTGACTCTAAATCCTTAACCGAGAAAGTTCAAGAAAGAACTCCTACTCAAGTTGAAAAACTTGAGAAAGAGAACTCCTCCCTGAAAACTCAGGTTAAGGATCTTAGAGCGGCCTTAGAACGATTCACTTCTGGTTCCAAGGGTCTTGACATGATTCTTGGAAAACAGAAGTCCGTTCTAAATCGATCCGGACTTGGCTATAGAACCAAATCCCGACAAAGATCTTACCTTGCTGTACTGAATCAGTCCAGAAGTAAAGTTCAGGCATGGGTACCCAAACTGTGCCTAAACAAACCGACTGGATCAAATCAGTATTGGATCCCTAAGGACAAGATTCACATCTTGCCTAATTATTATCGTGGCTATAGTCCAGGGGGAGCCAAATTAAAAACTATTTTTATTGTCAAATAGAATTTAATTCTTGCAATTTGCCTGATTGATTGTTTATTTAAACTTATGCAATTTACCATGCTTAGACTTAGGTTAGTATAAGGACTGAACAAACTTAACTGAAACTTGAAAACATAGTATTGGGTGGAGGTGAGATGATAGTACATTAGGGAAACCAATTCTAATAAGATCAAGTTCACTTGGTCTCTTTAGACTGGTGAAACTAGCCGAAGCTACCGATCCAAAATCCAAACTAGTTAAACCAGAACTTTTTCAAAAATTAATTTTGAAAATGAAATTTCATTAAACGGCTTTGTCAAGGAAAGGGTTGATAATCCAATAAGGCTACGGCCAAAGAAGGCCTAGTGCCTCGTCAAGACCTGGAAGCCAATTTTTGAATTTCAAATTCAAATTACTTTTTGTCAAATTCAAATCTAACACAAACTTTCAGTTAAGTATAGATTCAAACATTCTCATTCAAAATAAACTTAACTATTTTCAAAAATTAATGCAAGGTCTTCAAAATAAACTAACTTTTTCAAAATAATTTTACTTATCAAAACCTGTCTCACAAGACCTATAAGGCTAACGTGATTGAAAACCCTAGATTGGGTGAGACAGCAGGATTAAGACTCAATTGGAAATTCTTTGATGCCTATATTATGAGTTAACCCTGTATTTAAGTCAAATCATGGTCAACATGGTTAAATCATGGTCAACACGGTCAAACCACAGTCAAAGCAGTCAAATCAATTCAAACCATGATCAAACCGATTAAACCATGGTTAAATGATGACAAGACATAAAATTTGTCTTTACCTATACTATTTCGGGCGCCCGGGACCACACGGGCACCCCCTCACATACCTTTTCCTTCTCCCTAGGCAAAAAGCTGCCTCTACCTTTGACCAGGGCGCCCGGAACCATGCGGGCGCCCCCATCGCTCTCAATGCAGCAAAAGCTGCAATAGCAGCCTGACGAGGGCGCCCGGGCTGTCCCGGGCGCCCCCAACCAGTCAAAAATACTGCCTTTGGCAGTAAACACTGACCAGGGCGCCCGGAAGCTCCCGGGCGCCCCCGATGATATGCCTATATAAGGCACCCGAACCTCCTTCTCTTCCCACACCAAAAATCAACTTCCTTCTTCACTTCTTTCCCTCCAAGGAGATCTTGCAAGCCCTCATCTTCAACCATGCCTCCCCGAGCTGCCCGGTATAATTTTATTGCTATTAAATTAATTTTTTTTTGCAATTCCTTCAAACTTTCTTTAAATGCATAATTTCTTCTCTTAGAAGACGCCGACCAAACCCGGCCAACCCCGAGGCCGAACCAAGTCCTGACCCTAGGTTCCCTACCCTAGAGTTATGTAATAAGTTTGCACAAACCATTTACAAGCCTATTAAAACAAGCTATCTTAATAGGCACTTCTTTACCCAATCATGCCCCGTAGCCATGAATATTATCAACTTCTATCAATTAGATAATCTTGTCTTCTGCACTCATACCATTAATGAATCCTTATGTGCAGAATTCTACAATAACATAATTCGACAAGATAATCTCATGTTTCACACTACTGTCCAAGGGATACCTCTGTCTATCACCCCTACTTTTTTGAACCGATTCCTTGGACTACGACCCTCTCAGTCCACATTTTGCTGCTATCCACCTAGGAATCCTCCATTTGATCCTCCCTACTCTTACATTACCTTAGACACCATCCACTCCTATTTCTATAGGGAAGGACTCCCCGCAAATAGACGTTTCCAAGCCGTTGAACTTCAGGCACAGGACTATGCCCTGTATAGAGTCCTGGTCCGCTGTATCTTACCACTCTCCACTAGAGATCTCGGGACCATGCGACCCTTTCATGCCTTCCTTCTGTATGCCTTAGTCCATCACCTTGACATAGACATTGGACTCCATATGTTTCATACCATTCTACATGCATCCAGTGTCACGACCCAGGGACGAGTGCGCACACCATTCTGTCACATCATCACTTCCCTACTTCGTCACCACGGTCGTGACATTACCGTGGGTGAAATAACCACTATGACTGACTTTGATGAAATAGGATTTAGGAACTTCTCGTTAGCGGGTCTAGAGGTATCGACCACTGGGGTTCTGAGTTGGAGACGACAGCAGGCCGGGGCTCCGATCGACTCAGACGAGGAGGTCGACATTGACGTCGGAGATCTAGCAGCAGCAGCCCGAGCGCACATAGACGAGCCCGCTCCTCCGACACTCTACGATCGAGTGGCACAGCTAGAGATACATGTTAAGAGCCTCCGAGAGGAAGTCGAGGCCAATCATGCCGAGAACATGGAGACAAATCTGGGCTACTACACCGAGTATATGAGCGCCCTTAGAGCTGAGAGGGAGGCCAGAGAGGCACAACATAGAGCTGACAGGGAGGCCAGAGATGCACAGTATCACGAGATGATGACCCTATTTCGATCCTGGCAGCCAGGCTCCTCTGATCATCCCGGTCCCTCGTCCTAGATTTGCTTAGTATTGTACCAGTACCTATTTGACTGCCCCTACTTAGTAGGGTTAACTTATGTTTGACTGTACTCTTGTGTCGACTATTCTATGTTGACTAGCTTATAAGTACTGGTTTCTTGTCTATTCGGCAGTTAGGATTGTGCTCTGTAGAATAGATTAACTCTACTGTTGATTTTTTTCTACTTTACTTGATTTAAAAATCAGTTTTGAAAAACTGTTTTATTAATTTCAAAATCAATTTGTTTTAAATCTTTTTCGACTTAGTTTTCTTTCAAAACTACCCCCTTCAAAACTAGGGCTTTTTCGCAAATGGACTTAGCTTAGGCCCTAACCCTAGAACTGCATGCACCTATAGATTTAGAAGCCAGCATCTCACAAGCACTTTAGGGTACTTTTGGTTGATAACCTAGAAAGGGTTGAGATGCTTAGGTCTTTGCCTTAATTCAAGATGCTTTAAGTCAGTGCATCTGCAGTAATTGGGGCACTAAATACAACTTATACAGTAATCAAGTTAAGTGTCAAGTTTAAAAAATCTAACTTGAACAGAAACAATTAACTTGACTAACCCTAGCGAAAACTACTGCTTATAACAATTAGTAAGTAGCTAAATGGGTTAGACAGGTCCCTACAAGAGAAAATCAACTGATTTGGTCTAAGTCTTGGTTCAGTATAGCAAAATCATACGAATATTTTTCCTTTATGAAAGTCATTTCTTTTATGCAATTTAATTTCTGCAATATCTATCTGTTTTTGATATATGGCAATGGGGGAGAGATAGGAAAGGAGAGAGTTCAAATTTTTCTCAA
Source organism: Boesenbergia rotunda (assembly GCA_024364735.1). Taxonomy (NCBI): domain Eukaryota; kingdom Viridiplantae; phylum Streptophyta; class Magnoliopsida; order Zingiberales; family Zingiberaceae; genus Boesenbergia; species Boesenbergia rotunda. Next base: position 18,693 of record JAGFNQ010008963.1, on the reverse strand, counting down.
ACTCTCAAAATTTTTCAAAAAGTTAGCTACTTTTCAAAGCTTTTCAAAACTTTTCTAGAAATACTTAAGTTTTTGTTTTAAGAAAATCCTACTAAGTACTTAAGTTCATTAAGTACTAAGTTTTTAAGTATTTTCATAAGTACTTTAAGCTTAAGTTTTTCAAAACTTTTATAAGTACTTTAAGCTTAAGTTTTTCAAAACTTTTATAAGTACTTTAACCTTAAGTTTTTCAAAACTTTTATAAGTACTTTAAGCTTAAGTTTTTCAAAACTTCCATAAGTACTTTAAGCTTAAGATTTTCAAAACTTCCATAAGTACTTTAAACTTAATTTACTAAGTACTTAAATTATTTCAAAATTTACTAAGTACTTAAATTGTTTCAAAGTTTACTAAGTGCTCATGTTTTTCAAATCCTACTAAGTACTTAACTTAAAGATTTCAAAACTTTTGAGTACTTTAAACTTAAGGCTTCAAATTTGTGTTAAGTACTCTAAACTCATGCTTTCAAAAATTCCTCTATGAACCTTTTAAAACTTAAGTTATCAAAAGATTTCCAAAGTATCTAAACTTAAGTTTTCAAAGTGCAAAATCATTCTAAGTAAAGTTTTTTAAACTTAGAACCCCACGATGTTTTGAAAAATCTAGGGGGAGATTCCCTCCAGGGGGAGGGAACAAATTTTTATATTTTTTTATTAAACTTAACTTTTTGAACTAGGGTTGCCATAAATCAAAAAGGGGGAGATTGTTGGTGCAGAAAGCATCAAAGTCAAACCTGTGTTTTGATAATGGCAACAGGGTTAAAAAGTTAAGTCTTACTTGTTATCTAACATGTCACTTGAGTGTGCAGAGTAAAAAGCCCTAGCGAAGGACTGCTAGGCACTGGCGAAGGAATGCCAGAGTAAAAAGCCCTAGCGAAGGAATGCTAGGCACCGGGCGAAGGACAGCTCGGCATCCAAGACCTGGCAAAGGACCGTCAGGCAAAAGTCCAACCAGAGGAACGGTTGGCATCAGGTACACTCTCCCGAGAGGAGTAGGTGAGGACGCGTTCCTCGTCAAGGGAACAGTAGGCGTCGGTTCGACCTAGGGTTCCATTTTGGAGACCCAAAGTCAGAACCAAGATAGCTAAGGCTGTATAGTCTAATATTTTATTGTTTTATTGTGTTTTGGACTAACCCTGGATGCAGGACCGAAGGAACGTGTGTCTGCAGCTCAGAAAGCCTCAAAGGAATGAGGCAACAGCTGACCAGGGCGCCCGGAGTGTCCCGGGCGCCCCCAAGGTGAACACAAAACACAAGAAAGCAAGATGGGCTTCGACAGGTCAACTCCCGGGCGCCCCAGCGCTCCGGGCGCCCCCAAGCGCAAGCATCGAAGCTCAACCCAGCGAAGCCGAGGGATAAGATTTGACCCGGTCAACCCGGGCGCCCCGAGCGCTCCGGTCAAAGCTGATCCCGAAGTTGAAGGGATCAGACGCTGACCGAGATCGAGCCAGATCAACCGACACGTGGGGGGGCGCCCCCAGGCCCTATATAAAGGGCCCTCGACCCCAAGCTTCGAACATCACTTTCAAACAATGCTTCTACGCTCTTCTGCTCCCGCGCTTTTCTCCGGAAACCTCCCGACACGAGACTTAAGCACCGACGACGTCCTCCCTCTCCGAAAATATCATCTACTCTGGACGTCGGTAACGAAGAGCTATTTTAGTTTACTGTACTGAATTCTGTAAAATATTTTGTAAACTATTTTTACGACATATAGAATTGCCCGCAGAAAACGGTCAACGACCGTGGGCCTTGGAGTAGGAGTCGACCTAGGCTCCAAACCAAGTAAAACCACCTGTGTCTGTGTGTTTTTAACTTTAATCTTCCGCTACGCATTCTCTCTTCAAATCCGAACGATTTCCGATATTCACCCCCCTCTATCGGTTCTCTCGATCCAACATCTTCCACTATTTTAGCTTCTGTAGGGTTCTCATGACATTCTTCTACCTTTTTTCCATAACTCAAATGCGTTGTTGTACTTACCTACACCACTCAAAACATTATTAGGCAAAATATTGATCAATATACCAATTACCTTCTCATTTGCCTTATATTGAGCTTGTTGCTCCTTTGTCCAATATCTAGGTCGGAGTCTTTTTGTAAAATATGGTGATTCAAAAATCCGGACCAGAAAATTTTTCAAGATTTTTTTGAATAGAGTATAGGGTTTCCGACCCTACGGGAGGAGCCCAAGGGGCTATATTGTAAAAACTTAAAACTTATCATGGGTTTCATGAAAGAAAACCTCAAATGAGTTGGTGTATGTAAATTTACCTAAAGTTAAGGCGTTAAGCTGATAAACTATTTAACCTTAGAGACTTGAGGTGTATTATATAAATTTAGAGGGGTAAACTGTTAAAACCTTACCCTAAGAGTAATGTTTGGATTTCGGTGAATTGAGGGGCTTTTCTGCAAAAGGTCCACCCCTTTTATAATCTCTCTCTCCCAGTTTCGAGCCCTAACCGTAGCCACAGTCGATCCCCTTTCCCAAACCCGATTACCATCTTCCTTCCCTTCCTCTCATCTACGTTGACACCACTCTCAATCCTCTTCTCCCTGATCCGTCGGCGATCCTCCTCCTCCCCGGTGTTGATGCCGCTGACAGTGCGGAGCCACCAACGGTCGCCCATCACCTCTGCCATGCAAGCCATCGCCGATGCAGCACTCCCCAATGCAGCCGACCATCTCCCACCCAACGAGGTCATGATGACAACACCCATGGGCATGTGAGAGTGGCCGCCAACTTCTCCTCCCTACCGATCGCTGCTTCTCCCACCTCTCAGATGCCGGCTGCTCGATCCGCCTGGCGCCGCTGCCTCGCCATGTTACTGCGGCCGAAGAACTATCTCCCGATCATGTCATCAGCTCGATTACTACCTTCCTTTTCATCAGGGAGAACCGCCATTGCCAAATCAGAACAAAGGAGGGGAGAAGGCTTGCGTGCGGGCCACCAGATAAGACCTACTTTGTTTCAGTGTCAATTCTTGGAATGGATTAGGTTATAGTGTGATAATCTGATCTCCATTGGGATTTCATTTTTGGTAATGGGTTTGGTGTGGATCAGAAAATGAATTTCCATATTGGATTTTGTTAGTCGATTTCCATGGATCCTCCAATTCCACCGTGAGTTGGTTTCTCTACATGTCTTGATGTGGTTGTGAGGAATCTGAGTTCTGGTTGATTTTGGATGTTTTGTCCAGGTTTAAATCTTGTTTAGTGTATGGATGGAGCTTGGTTCATGGGTTTTGGTTTCCATATTGTAAGTGTTTGTTGGATTACTTTCGGAATTTGATCTTTCCTTATTGGTCCCATTTCTGGATTTGGAGTTCTATTGGAAGATAGTTTCAAACTGAGATGTTGGTACTTTGATTGGTTTTGGATCTTCTTACCAAGAGTTCTAAGTTTGAGCTTCATGTGAGGAAGTTGTTGGGTTTATATGTGTGTTGTTTTAGGTTCCTTTTTATGTGAGGGATCCAATTTAGATGTAAAGAATTCTGTTTCACCTTTATTTCGTTGATTTCTATACCCCTACTGTGAGTTATTTGGAGTTCCACCGTGAGATGCTATTGAATATGATTGGGAGAGGTAGGTTGGATAGTGTTCTAGGTTAAAGGGCAGGGGTTGTGCCAATCTGATGCCAAAAGATGGATTAATGGGGATAGTTAATAAGGTTAATTACTTGATGAATAGTTAATCACATTGGTGACTAAATTGGTAAATGAGATTAGAGGTTGGATTAAGCCAATGATGATTAACCTAATTAACTCATAGGATTAATGGAGCTGTATTGGGCATATTGGAATTCTATTAGCCTCCATTAACATTACAATTAAAAGATGAGATTGATTAGTAGGTGGATTAATCAGTTAATTGTTGGGTTAACTAATGGGTTAATTTGAGATTAAACTTAATAACCTAAGCGTGATAATTTGGATTTTGAAAACTTGACATGAATCTAATCTAGGTAACTTGGGTTACTTAAGGGGCTGCTCATTTAATTATAATTAATTAAATAAAATGGGATAATTAGGATGATCCTAATTAATTGAGATAACTTGTTTAGCTGTAAATTTTATATTAATATAGCTAAACATTATGCCTTTGATACAAGTCATTGATTGGATTTATCATTGTTGATTATCGGACGGGAGGTTCTTTCTGATACGAGCATCTTACGATTGAGGTGGATACCTCTGACTTATCTCTTTTGATATTGTTATATTGCTATGCATGGTTTGTTATAGATAACAATAAGTTTATACGTTATATCTGCCTTAGTATACCGCTACTTGATATCTGTTGCTTATTCATGAGATGACCTCCCTATAGTTTCATACAGTCTCTATGGTTGCCATGTGTTTATACGTGCATAGATGTAGTGATATGTCCTCTTGCATTTTGACATTGATGAATCACTGGTTACTTTTTCAGTATACCGAGTAGGTTACTTGTATCCCATGATATAGGATTCAGACCTATACCTAGCACACTGAGGTGTTAAATGAGGACTTGGTGGGTGTTGTATGTGTTCGGGTCATGCACCATCCTTGCATTATTGCATGCTGACGATCATCGGCTCCTATGTAGTTTGAGCTCATCGCCAGTTACATGAGGATATGCACACACATCCACTCAGGGGTAGTGACTACCATAGAGTGTGTGCATTTGCCCTGTATTGCTCCGCACAACCACTATTTGGAGAGTGGTTTCGGCCATGGTAGCAGCCAGGGATCCCTTCTCGTCCTGAGACACGAGAAGATGAGAGCGAGACTGCCCCATTGCTTGGGGTAGGAGAGTGTCCTCCGCCAGCATCCTATCCATTCAGTCACTCAGGAGCAGTGATAGCAGGGTGCGTACAGTTGTCATAGCTCTACCCACACAGACGTTCATTTATGACAGGTGGATGATGATCTGACTGGTGTCAAGGGTGACATATTTCATTGCACCATGTGCATATTTTGCATCGTGCATTGCTTGCTGCATTTGATTTCTGCACTTGATTGACATGCATATACTGGAGACCTATTTACCTTGAATTATGTGTTATACTTGTTCCATAGGGATTTATTTCACCCCTCTGCAGGATAGATGGATTCTGGTATGTACCTTCAGTGTATACCCTTTTCTATTGTTCATATGAGGCTGTATCAGCGTGACTCTTATTGTTAGTATAACTTAGTATGCATATTTGTTTAGGTATCTGCTGAGTTCGTTTGGACTCACATCGTTGCCTATGTTTTTATTTCAGGTTGAGATACTTGGAGTCGCCAGAAGAGCCCAGCAGTCAGTCCCTACCCATCTCAACGACATGGTTTTGTTTTGTGTTTGGAAAGGCTTTTGTTTCATATGTCTTGTAGCTATTTGTACATGTCTTGTGAGTGTTGTTGTATGCCCTCAGGGGGTTTATGTATTAGGTGTTTTGTCATAAGTCGGACCAGCCCGCAGTCAGGTATGGTTTACGTTGTGTTATGGTTATGTTATGTCTTAATTTTGAGGCCTGAGGCCAAATATATATTGTGTGGGTTATTTGGATATTATATGTATGTGTAAATTATCCGCCGGACAGGGGAGGTGCTGTCTGATTTTATATTGGTTCAACGGCTCCTGGGTCTCGGGGCGTGACACTTTTTCCATGCTTGTCTCTTGGAATCTCAAATGATTCTTCTAGAACTACCATGCATTCCCAATCCATTCCAAGCCAAGTCTTCATCCTTGTCCTCCAATAGTCAAAGTCTTCATGATCATATGGAGGCGGAGTGTTGATATCATCACCCAACTTGTCTTCCATCATCTTTTCCTCTAGCTTGTGCTCCTTTTGGCGGTTATTCCAACAAGAGCGGACCTTCGCTCTGATACCACTTGTTAAATCATGACAAGCAAGCTAGAGGGGGGTGAATAGCATTTCTTCGATTTTCTTCCTACAATCGTTAGTGCGCAAGCGAAATATACAAAATAAAACTAAACTAAAACAAGGAAGAAACACACCGATGTACGTAGTTCGGAGATGATGCTCCTACTCCACGGCTACCCGTAAGGTGGGTGATCCCTAATCCGTCAGTGGATGATTCCCCGGACCACCTCCGGCTAGATCTCGTAGCTCCTTGTGGGTGGAGAAACCTCTCCACAACCTCTGGACACTATCTGAGCAAAGAAGGCTACTAACAAGCTTTGACCAAGCAAGTTTCGCCAAGAAGAAGAAGCCTTAAACGAGCTCCCTTAAATAGAGATCGAGGCTGAATATGACCGTTACCAGTCGATTGCCCCAAGGGCAGTCGACTGGCCTTTCCTGAATTCGAATTCTCACACTGACCTTTCGAATTCTGGCCACCCAAGTCGACTGCCTCAGGAGCAGTCGACTGGTCCTTCTCTAAGCCTAGGGTTTCCCTTCCCGAGTATATTTCTCTCCGCACTCGAACCCTCCTGGCTTAGTTCATAAGTATAAACACTCACACTCGGACCCTCACAACCTGGTTAACTCTTCAATCAGCAGTCTCGATTTGTTGCCTTCATTCCCTCTTCGTCTTCGGCTCCAATCCCTCGGATGCGCACGCAAGCCCTCGGCTTACCTCCATGCCACCCTTCACGCATGCCTCGAAGTCCGCGTCCCTCGGCTCATCATCTCTGCTTTGCCCATGGTCCCTCGGATGTACACACAAGCCTCCAGTATGCCTCCATGCCACCCTTCACCTGAAGACATCCAAGCAAGTCTATGTATACTTGCAAACCTGCACACTCGCATACACATATTAGTCCAATAACAAACCCTAACTTAATCATATTGACACACACATCAAAACTCATGATCCTCCAGATCATACTTGAGTCGATTGCCCCAATAACGACTAGTTCAACCACAATCTTTATTTAAGGGAGCTCAGTTTAGCTTGCTAGGGTTGATGAAATTGGTCTTGGTAAAAAGCCAATTAGTAGTCTAAATGCTCAGGAGTTATTGCGAGGTTGTGACGAGGTTTCTCTACACACAAGGAGCTATACGAGCTAGCCAGAGGTTTTCTGGGGAATCATCCACCGATGGATCAGGATCGTCCACTTTACGGACGACCATTGAGTAGGAGTTTATCTCCGAACCGCGTTAAATGGTTTGTTCCTTTGTTAGCTTAGTTTTGATTATTAGTATTTTCGCTGTGCAAGCTAATCGTGTAGGAAGAAATCAATGATTTGGGGGCAACGTCTATTCACCCCCTCTAGGCGGGCTATCAATCCCTATAAGTGGTATCAGAGTAGGTCGTTTTCCATTGGACTAACCTCCATGGATGCACAAGATGACCAAGTTTGCAAGTCCACCAAAATTTAAAGGAGGAGATTTTTCTTGGTGGACAAAAAGAATGAAGATTTTCTTCGACACATATTGGGACACAAGTATGATCATCGAGGAACCATTTGAAGTCCCAAGAGACAAGTGTGGGAAGAAGCTTCGACTGAGATATTGGACCAAGGAGCAACAACCCTGATCAAAGGCAGATTCTAAGGTAATATTGATATTAGTTGATATTTTACCTTCTAATGTGATTAGTCATGTAGGGGAATACAAGAATGCCCACGATTTGTGGAGCAAAGTCAAAATGGTTCTAAGGGAGGAACCAAAGCCTACACAAGAAGAAGAGCCTAAGGAGATGGGCTTAATGGTCCAAAAGGAGGAGAAGGACAAATCAGATGAGGAGATGAGCTTAACATCCGACGAGGAGAAAGAAGAACAATCATCCACCTTCTCAAGTGAAGTGGCACAAGAAGATGAAGAAGCATCATCCACTTCATCCAAGGTTGAAGAGGAAGCCAAGATAAATGAAGAAAAAATCTTGAAAGCCAGCCTTACAAGCACCTCCACCAAAGCAAAATCAAAAGATCACATCATTTGGTTTGGGTGAAATGAAAAGGGACACTACAAGGATAAGTGTTCATTGGGTAAGAAGGAGGTAAATGTTGGAAACGAGATGGCTATAGAGGGGGGGTGAATATAGGCAGACACAATATCTAAGCTCTTTTCGAATCTTCTCTGCACTTAAGTTAGTAGCAGCGGAAACAAAACAAATGCAGAGAAGCAAACTTAACAAAACTGCAGAAACAGAGAATACAAACCAAGGATCTCTAACAAGGATCGTTTACAAGATTCGGGGATAACTTGCCCCTACTCCTTGGCATGCCCGTGAGGTGGGCGATCCCTTGATCGTCGGCAGATCAAGCCCCGGTGAACTCCGGATAGTAGCAGCCTCCTTCTCGGTGGAGAAACCTCTCCACAAGCTGTCTCACAGATGGATACAATCTTAAGCTCACGAGACACTCGAGAAGACAAGCTCACAAAGATGTACAAGAAAGCTCAAGCACAAAGCAACAGAGCACGAACACAGCCCAGCCAAACTTCTCCCAGTTTTCTGTCTTGTTCGCCTCTACTTCCAGCTTCGCCACTTAAGCTCCTGCTCCACGTCGCCAGCTCCATCAGCACCACTGACTCACACCCTGACCCACTGACCTCTCTGAGCACTCAGTCCACTGGACACTCCTCCAGCTGAGCCTCCGTCAGTTGCCAGCCGCGCCTTCGTCAGTTGCCAGATGCGCCAGACGCCGTTGAGACCTGAAAACACAATAGATCCAAACCTGCTCCAAGGAAAGCCTCCCATTGACCCTCCTTGAGTGTTTGAATCACCTGCTATCACCTGCACACTCCAACAGAGGCTTAGCAATGCATATCAAAAAGAAATCAGCAAGTAGCAGAGAATCGGCAGTGAAAACAGACTTCTGACAGCATATTTGAATTAAAGTGATCGGTCACCAGACCGATCCAGGGCGTGTGGGTCGGTCACCAGACCGATCCACTGCTTCGCTGGGATTCCCAGCTCTCGCGGGTATACACGCCTGATCGGTCACCCGACCGATCAGAGTGAAGCTTGATCGGTCACCCAAACCGATCAGGACAGATGAACAGTGATTTTTTAATCAGATCCAAAGTCCCTGATCGATCACCGGACCGATCCAGGACTTTGATCAGCAAGGGAACTCACTCACCGTTTGCTCCCTGATCGGTTACCAGACCGATCAGGAGCAAGACAGTAAGGAAGCAGCCTGCTCCCTGATCGGTCACCGGTCCGATCAGGAGCCACACAGTAGATTCCTAATCTCACTGTGCGCTCCCTGATCGGTCACCAGTCCGATCAGACATAGCTGGATCGGTCACCAAACCGATCCACTAAGGAGCAGCGTGCCAAATGTCCCTGATCGGTCACTAGACCGATCCAGTGACTCACCCCTAGCCCTCCAAGCTAGGAATTCATCAACCTTAGCCCTCCAAGCTAAGGATTTTTCCATCTAACTCTCCAAGTTGGGAATTTGCACCTAACCCTCCAAGTTAGGACTTTTCACCTAGCCCTCCAAGCTAGGACTTTTCACCTAGCCCTCCAAGCTAGGACTTTTCACCCAACTCTTCCGAGTTTGAGCATCATCCAACCTAGCCCTCCAAGCTAGGCACCTGACCCTCCAAGCCAGGACTTTTTCACCTAATTCTCCAGGATGGGAATTTGCACCTAACCCTCCAAGTTAGGACTTTTCACCTAGCCCTCCAAGCTAGGACTTTTCACCCAACCCTTCCGAATTAGGACTTTTCCAACACCTGGCTTCACTCACCAGGACCCGGCTTCACTCACCGGGATTTCCATCACCTGGCTTCACTCACCAGGACCCGGCTTCACTCACCAGGACCCGGCTTCACTCACCGGGATTTCCATCACCTGGCTTCACTCACCAGGACCCAGCTTCACTCACCGGGATTTCAATCACCTGGCTTCACTCACCGGGATTTCAATCACCTGGCTTCACTCACCAGGACCCGACTTCACTCACCGGGATTTCAACCTAGCTTCACAAGCTAGGACCTGGCTTCACTCACCACGATTTCATGCCCAGTCCCCGACCAGGACTTTAACCCAAATTCGCTCAACCAAACTTAAATCATTGTCAAACACCAAAACAACAACCGGGCTAGACTGCATCAACAATCTCCCCCTTTTTGTTGTTTGACAACCCGATTTAAGTTTAGGTATCAATCAATTGAAGTCCATTCAATTCTCATAAGGGAATCATGATCCTCCCCCTATAATAACCATAAACTTAATCAGTCATTTTCTCCCCCTTGTCAAACATCGAAAAGGGTATGGTTATTAAGTTTAAACATCAAACTCCCCCTCAACCAAGGGTCTCTCCCCAAACCCAGAATAATCAAAGGATAATTTTTTGAATCGCACATGAAAACATATACAGAATAATATCATGGTCAAGCATGTATATGTTTCATATGACAAGTAAGTCAAAGGATGATTTTTGAATTGCATATGAGAGGCATATACCATAAATGTATCATGGCAACAATGTATATGCATCACAATAATTATCGCAGTTCCATCAGACTAATGATCGATACAGAAAAATTTCTGATGTATCTATGAACGATCAATTTTCAGAAAAATTTCTGTAATTCTGATTCGTTCAAGATCGGACTGCGTTAACACTTGGACTTCCATGTGAAGACATATACAGAAGTATATCATGGTCAAATACGTATATGCTTCACAGAACGAGTAAGGAATGCATCTGTATCTGAAACATAGTCCTGATTGGTCTCCGTGACCAACCTAGTCTGTTGATTGCGTGATACAGAAGTATATCTGATTAGTTTGGGGAGCGATCGAATTTCAGAAAAATTTCTAAAACTCTGATACGTTCCTGAACAGACTGCATTAACAATTTGCATTCCATAACCGAGGAGTAGACTCTATTAATATTCGATATTTCAGAAACAATTCCGAAACACGACATTAAGAATAAGAGTCATGACTCAACAAACCCTTTCTTATGAATTTGAACATTCCAACATAGGTTTGTATCAAATCATTATTAAGTACTAGGTTTGTATCACTTGAACAAATTTGTGCTCCCTTAGTACAAGGTTTGTACCAATGGAAGATCAAGTATATTTCAATTTGACTTGGTTTGTATCAGATTTGTGTGTATCAGTATGATCAGTAATCTGATACAATTCGATGAAAATTGATTGGTTTGAGGAGGTTTTGGATCAATTTGGAACGATCTGGGAGTTCCTTGATCAGAGTTGGTCTGATCGGTCACCGGACCGATCAGAAGCACCCCTGATCGGTCGGTGGACCGATCAGGGATGATACAGAATGGTTTTTCAGTTTCAGAAACAAAATTTCAGAAACTGTGAAATCAACTTTGTTTCAAATCTCAACCATTCCTAAACCCTAATTCAATTAATGTTAATCCATTTGGTCCTAAGGGTTCCCTTAATCAAGATATATGTCATGATCTGTGTCAAAGCATGATGAGTATGTTCTTAATCATGAACTTGAGTCCCAAAACCAGGTTTGTATGATCAGTTATGTTCTAAGCATGTTCTTGGCATGATCATGTGTGAATCAAAATATTCCAAGTATAATCAAATTTCATGATACACAAGGTATGATCAAATTTTGAAATCATGCTTATATAACACTAGTATCAAGGTATGATTAAGTTCCCAACTTTTTATCAAGTTCATTTACCATCATAAGCAACACTAAGTGTGAAGACCTTGAATACATGCCAATTGTTTTGATTCATTTCAAGAAAACACTGAACCTAGACCTTAAGTTCATGTTCTTGTCTAATGATGTATAGTGAGATTTTCATAGTGATTTTCACAAACCATGTGTTCTTCATGTTGGCATAATACATAAAAGAAAATCATGGCATACTTGATCATGGAAGAACTTAAACACTAAAGTAGATTATAACATGACTAATTATTTTAACACATGAATACCATAAGAATCACTAGCCAAGGGATTATATTGTCATAAGATCTAAAACAATGGAGCTCAAACAATTTAATTCAAATTTTCCATAACCATCAATGTGAATGACAATTTTGCCTTTGGTCATGGATTTGGAGCACCAAATATCAACCTCCCATGTTGATAGATGCTCCCCCTCAAACTAAGCTATACAATTCGAAAAATAGAGGTTTTAGGTACCCAAATTTTGGGACCTAATGCATCTTTAATGAAGAACTTTGGCACCCATGCTTTAGTCACTTTCTTTTTGACCTTTTGAACCCTAGAATCATTTGATGATCTAAATTGAGTTCTAGACATTAGCGACACAAAGGTCGGTTCTTTAGGTCGGTAACCTATACCGGCCTTGTTGTAAACCGCTCTTTGGGAGTTTAAGATCATGTCTAGGGTTTTGGAGCTTGTTGAAAATTTTTCAAGAACAATCTTGAGATTTTCAACTTTGCTCTTCAAATCCTTATTTTCATCCTCAAGGAATTTGTCATGCAAATCATTTACGTCCTCAACCTTAGAGGATTTCAATTTTTCTACCTCCAACCTTAATGCTTTGACTTTGGCCTTAGATTTCTTAAGCATTTTGGTTAAACATGCGATAGCTCTATAGCATTTGTCTAGCTCGGGAGAGATTACCTCTTCATCATCCGAAGATGATGAAGGCGCGGTTGAGGAGCTTGATTCGCTATCACTTCCTTCATTTGAGTCTTCTAAGGCCACTAGAGCCACATGACAGTGAGTCCTTTCCTCCATTTTCTTCTTTTTGTCACCTGCCACTAAAGCAAACCCTTTCTCCTTGGGGCCTTGGTTAGAGATCTCATGTAGTTCCATCTCACAAAAGAAATCCTCTAACTTAACAAAAGATAAGTCCTTGGAAACCTTGTAAGCATCCACCATGGATGACAACAAGGCATTCCTAGGAAATAATTTAAGGACATACCTCACTAGGTCTCGGTTTTCTACCTCTTCACCAAAGGAGTGGAGACCATTCAATACTTCTTTGACTCGACAATGAAGCATACTTACAGTTTCATTTTCTCCCATTGTCAAGTTCTGAAGTTGGCTGTGAAGGAGATTCTTCTTGGCAGTCCGGGTGTCTTGAGTTCCTTCATGGAGCTCAAGAAGTTTATTCCATAGATCTTTGGCAGAGGTGAAGGGGCCAACCTTGATTAGCTGTTCTTTGGTCATCCCACATTGCAAGGTCACGACAGCTTTGGCATTTGCTTCCCCCTTCCGGATTTGCTCAGACGACCACTTGGAAAACTCAAGCTCCTTTTCTTCATTATCCTTTGGAAGGGAAAACCCCTCCTTGACAGCAAACCAAGTGTGGATGTTCATCTTCAAGTAAAACTCCATTCTTGACTTCCAATATGAAAAATCACTACCGTCGAAGAATGGAGGTCGGTTTGTGCTCAATCCTTCTCTTCCAGCCATCTTGGTGTAAGCTCTCGGATGTTAAGCCGTGTACAGAGCCCCTTGCTCTGATACCACTTGTTGGAAACGAGATGGCTATAGAGGGGGGGGGGTGAATATAGACAGACACAATTTCTAAGCTCTTTTCGAATCTTCTCTGCACTTAAGTTAGTAGCAGCGGAAACAAAACAAATGCAGAGAAGCAAACTTAACAAAACTGCAGAAATAGAGAATACAAACCAAGGATCGCTAACAAGGATCGTTTACAAGGTTCGGGGATAACTTGCCCCTACTCCTTGGCGTACCCGTGAGGTGGGCGATCCCTTGATCGTCGGCAGATCAAGCCCCGGTGAACTCCGGATAGTAGCAGCCTCCTTCTCGGTGGAGAAACCTCTCCACAAGCTGTCTCACAGATGGATACAATCTTAAGCTCATGAGACACTCGAGAAGACAATCTCACAAAGATGTACAAGAAAGCTCAAGCACAAAGCAACAGAGCACGAACACAGCCCAGCCAAACTTCTCCCAGTTTTCTGTCTTGTTCGCCTCTACTTCCAGCTTCGCCACTTAAGTTCCTGCTCCACATCGCCAGCTCCATCAGCACCACTGACTCACACCCTGACCCACTGACCTCTCTGAGCACTCAGTCCACTGGACACTCCTCCAGCTGAGCCTCCGTCAGTTGCCAGCCGCGCCTTCGTAAGTTGCCAGATGCGCCAGACGCTGTTGAGACCTGAAAACACAATAGATCCAAACCTGCTCCAAGGAAAGCCTCCCATTGACCCTCCTTGAGTGTTTGAATCACCTGCTATCACCTGTACACTCCAACAGAGGCTTAGCAATGCATATTAAAAAGAAATCAGCAAGTAGAAGAGAATCGGCAGTGAAAACAGACTTCTGACAGCATATTTGAATTAAAGTGATCGATCACCGGACCGATCCAGGGCGTGTGGGTCGGTCACCAGACCGATCCACTGCTTCGCTGGGATTCCCAGCTCTCGCGGGTATACACGCCTGATCGGTCACCCGACCGATCAGAGTGAAGCCTGATCGGTCACCCAAACTGAATAGGACAGATGAACAGTGATTTTTTAATCAGATCCAAAGTCCCTGATCGGTCACCGGACCGATCCAGTGTTGGTGCAAGTTGCATCAATGATGTTTTCCTTTATGTGTTTTAATGTTTGACAATGTACTTAAGTCAGTAATATATTGAACAGACAAAGGGGAGCGAAGGAGAAGTAACCTAAGCCTGAGAAAAGTCCTAGTTAAGCTAGGCATGGAAACCCTAAGACCTAGAGAAGGGCCGCTAGGCTCTGGCGAAGGGCTACCAGAACGAAAAAGACCTAGCGAAGGTCCGCTAGGCTCTGGCGAAGGGCTGCCAGAAAGAAAAGACATAGCGAAGGGCTGCTAGGCACCTGACGAAGGGTTGTCAGGAAAATAAGTCCTAGAGAAGGGCTGCTAGGCACCTGACGAAGGGCTGTCAGGGGAACAAGTCCTAGCAAAGGGCTGCTAGGCACCTGACGAAGGGCTGTCAGGGAAACAAGACCTAGCGAAGGCCGGCTAGGCACCAAGTGAAGGGATGCTTGGTATCCAAGACCTAGCGAAGGGCTGCTAGGCACCAAGCGAAGGGATGCTTGGTATCCAAGACCTAGCGAAGGGCGGCTAGGCAAAAGTCCACCCGAAGGACCGGGCGCAACCATCTCCTGAAAGGAGTAGGTGAAAGGCGCTTTCTCGGGGGTAGGAGTTTGCGTCGGTTTGACCTAGGATTGCGTGCCAATCTGAAGTCCGAACCAAGTCCTTAAGGCTAACATTATATGTATCTATGCTTTGTGTTTGTGTATCTTGCAGGTATCAAGAAACGAAGACAAAGCAGGTAAACTAGGTTTGCAGGCCTTAAGGGGGGCGCCCCCAGCAAGGGGGGCGCCCCCATGCAACCGGGGCGCCCGGAGCATCCGGGGCGCCCGGAGCATCCGGGGCGCCCCCAGGTAGCACTAAAACATGCAGTTTCGTGATGCAGTCAAAACAGGTGTCAACCGGAGCGCCCGGAGCGTCCGGGGCGCCCCCGGGCAGTACTAATACATGTAGCAAACGTGTGTTTGCAGAACAGGTGTCAACCGGGGCGCCCGGAGCGTCCGGGGCGCCCTAATTAGTAGCTGTTTTGCTGTTTCGAAGCCAGAACACAGGATAAGCCTCAAGGGGGCGCCCGGGTCATCCGGGGTGCCCTGGTCAAAGTTCTTATCACCTGCGGCGAGGTAGGCGCAAGGATAAGAGTTGACCGAGTCTTCCGGGGCGCCCCCAGCGACCGGGGCGCCCCCAGGAGGGCTATAAAAGGGGCTTCGACCCCTCTTCTTCGGACACATTTTCCAACTTCGAATCTGTTCATTCCGACTGACGACAACGCGCTAAAGACGAGGCTCTGCGACCGGGAGGCTCCAGGAGGAAGTGCGCGGCACTTCGGAGGTCCAGATCGGCCGAACTTCACACTTTGTGTTTGGTTTGCAATTAATTACAGTATTTATTTTTCCATATTATTGCTTGTAATATTGCACTGTAAGTCGGGTTTCTCCGCCTCCGGAAATTCCGGAAAGGAGACTATTAGTGGACTCAATGCCGAGTACATAGGCCTTGGACGTACTGACCCTGGGGGGTTGGGAACCAAGTAAATAAACCTGCTGTGTCCACTGTGTATTGCTTTTTTATTTTTATTTTTATGTTTTCCGCTGCGCTACTAATATTCTGAGTCCAGTTTTACGAAAGTCTCACGAAAGTTTTCACGATCGATATTCACCCCCCCCTCTATCGACGGCACCGGTCCTACAATTGGTATCAGAGCCGAGCCGCTCTTCACCGGACTAACCGCCGACGGAGCAACGACGCCAGGAGTTGAGGGGGAGCCCAGGGGTGAATCAGGTACAATTTTTTTTAATGTCTAATTTTAAATTACATATTATTTGTTTCATGTGCAGGGAGAGAGGGCACTATAAAAATCAGTGCCCTACTCGTAAGACTCGGTCTACACCACCGGCGGCGAAGGAGGTACCAGCGCCAGGAGTCCGGAAGAACAAGGAACATGTACAATGCTTCAAATGCGAGAAGTACGGAAACTACAAAAACAAGTGTCCGGCGAAGGTACGGAAAATTTATGTTCCGAAAATTTTTCCTGCAATATTTTGTGATAATTTAGTCAATTTTTCTGATAAATTAGAATTACTGCATAATAAAATTAGCCTCTTGCATGATAAGTTAGAAAATAAAGATATGACTAAAATATCAAAATTTTATTGTTTAATTCAAAATATAAATTCAGAAATTAATAAAATTAATTCTGATAATTATTCTGATAATTATTCTGATAATAATTCTGATAAAATCAATTCTGATAATATTACTGACAATTTTAATTCAGAAAAAGTTAATCCTAAGGATAACTCCGAATTTGAATTTGAAAACCTTAAGGATAATTCTGAGAATAAACATGATTTAATTGAAAATTATTCTGAGGATAAAAATGATTTTATTCTTGATAATAATTTAATTATAGATAATCCTGAAGACTACTATAAAACCTTAACTAGTGGCCCATTTTACTCCACACACTTTGAGGATATTGATTTTGAGGAGGAAATGGAATTTTTTAAGATTAGGGCTATAATTAATGAAAATTACAAAGGATCAAATAAATCAAAATTAATAGAAAAATTCGGAAAGAAAAATAAAAACGAAGAAGAAATTTTCGAAATAATGAAAATGATGAATTTAAACCCACAACTGTTAATTAAACCTTAGTTAAATCTTAATTAATTCAGTTAAATCAATTAAATCTTAATTAAATCAATTAAATCTTAATTAAATCAATTAAATCTAATTAATTCAAATAATCTAATTAATTCAAAAAAACTAATCAATTCAATAACTTTAATTATCTAATTAACTTCAATTAAATCAATTTATTCAATTAAACTTCAATTAAATCAATTTAATTCAATTAAACCTCAATTAAATCAATTTAATTCAATTAAACTTCAATTAAAGCAACAAATAATTCGAATTAATCCACTTAAAATCAATTAAATTCAATTAAATTCAAATAATTCGAATTAATCCACTTAAAATCAATTAAATTCAATTAAATTCAAATAATTCGAATTAATCCACTTAAATTCAATTAAATTCAAATAATTCGAATTAATCCACTTAAATTCAATTAAATTCAATTAAATTCAAATAATTCAAATTAATCCACTTAAATTCAATTAAATTCAAATTAATTCAATTAATTCACATTAATTCAAATTAATTCAATAAATTCACTTTAATTCAATTAATTCAAATTAATTCACTTTTCAATTAAATTCAAATTAACTCAACTTTAATTCAATTAAATTCAAATAACTCAATTTTAATTCAACTAATCCAATCTTAAATCACTTAAACCTGAACCAAACTAAAACCTTACCCAAACCGTAACAATTAATTCAATAAAATCAAATATGTCAAAGTGGGTTGACATATTCGCAGGTTCACATGATATGTATCAAATCGAGAATTTGATACATTCTTAGAAACAAAAATAAAATGTCTTGACTTGTTTGACTCATGCATAATTGTCATGCCATGCATTTGTTATTTTCCTTTAAATATATGACATGTCATTCATATTTAATTTTATGCATAATTTAGAAAGGTCATAAGAAAAGATAGTTGAAATTTGGCAACATAGTATTGGGAGGAGGTGAGATGATAGTACGTTGGGGAAACCAACTCTAATAAGATCAAGTCTACTTGGTCTCTTTAGACTGGTGAAACCAGCCGAAGCTACCGATCCAAGACCCAAGCTAGTTAGACCAGAAAATGACCTAATTTAATTTGAAAATGAAACTTCATTAAAAGGCTTTGTCAAGGAAAGGGTGGATGATCCCATAAGGCTACGGCCAAAGAAGGCCTAGTGCCTCGCCAAGACCTGGAAGCCATTTCTGAAATTCAAATTCAAATTATCTTTTGTCAAATTCGAATCTAACACAAATTTCAATTAAATCTTGGATTTAATAATGAAAATGATTCAAGCATCTCACAATACACCTATAAGGTAATCATGCTTGTTGTATTGATACATCTAAAATGGTGAGATGTTAAGGACTAATGAATTGAAAATATTTTTCAAAATTGTTTTTCAAAATTGTTAGAATATTTTCCTAAAAATATATTTTCAAAATAGAGCTTAACATAATAATGTTTTTATGAAATTCATGCTTGTCTGATTGATTATATATATTACACATTTTTCAAAAAGGTATATTGTTTTCAAAAATTGATTGACTCACGCAATTAGACACAAGCCTCTTAGGATAGCACTAAAGTTTCTTAGGGCACTTAGATAGAGTCAAACGGGCATT